>CATIWJ010154275.1:0-22769 GCA_949640765.1 Croton laevigatus | reverse complement strand
TGTAGCAACTACCATACAAGAAGTTGCTGTATTTCGCATCCATTCCTCTCCAGCTTTTCTTAAATTTTCATGTTCTTTGAAGAACAGATCTCTGGGGCTAAGCTTATCTTTGTTCTTTGCTTCTTTTTGTTGTGGATGCATAACTTTCTCCACTTCCTGCAACCAATTTTTTAAATATATATATTCTATTTCTTAATTAATTTAAAAAATTAACCTTTTTTAGCAGACTTGATGGAATTTTACTTCACTTAAAATTTCAATCAACTATTTCATCATTAGTGATGTGTTGTGTGTCACAGTAAGCAGGTTGTTAATTGGATTCAAGTTAATAGGAAATTACCACTATCCCCTGGTTCAATTTCAATATATTTATAGTTCATCAATTTTTTCCTATACAAGCAACACCAGAGGAAGTATAAAAAAAATTATTGCAACAACAATTTTGTAATCCTAAACTAAACCAGTAAATGGTTACCTGAAACCACACAAGCTCATACTGTAGTTGAAGAGCTGCTCCCGGTATATCATTGAGTCGGTTCAACAATGACGGATACCCATCAAAACTCCACTTTTTTCCATTCTTATCCTCTATCATTTTCCATTGAGGTGATGAGGATGATGGTAAATAACCAGCCAAATGGAACATGTTATTGTGATTGACATCAACATGTTCTTTTATCGAATCCTTAATTGAACCTAACTCATTTATCAGATTGAAGATGTTTAGAGATCGACTCAAAACAGCTATATGAAATGCTGTATGATTGTTCTCATTCACTAGCATAAATGCATCTGAATATGAATCTGTGAGCATGCTTATGAATTTAACATTTCCTTCTTCTGCTGCAATACAAATTGCATCTCCCAACGTATGAATTAGTGTTTGCTCTTTATCATCTCCGGGTTTTATAGTTATTTGGTCCAACATCAAATTCAGCAAGCCTTGATCTGAAAATAAGTGGAAATGAACTTGTTTTATATTTTTTGCCTTAAATCATTTGTGCAACGGCAATCACTTTAGAGGAAGGAAATAAATTCAAAGTGATGGACCTAAGAAATTTGAGCATGAAATCGCAATTTGTAGAATATTCCATATAATAAAATATGTATGACTGCAAATTCTAACGTAGAATTCTTGTCAAATTTATTAACACCAGACCAATTTTCACAAAATGTGATCTTCTGTTTTTTATGTCAACACTATTGCCACGATCAAATGAATGATTTTGAAAGAAAAATATATAATTAACTGAAACCGATAAAAATTTTTGTTTTATTTTGTTTAATGATTTTTTCCCTCCACAACTATGATTGGGAGGAGCGCAAAACCTTAACCCAGGACTAGCTCCGAACCGGATTAGTCGGCCCACGGTAAAAAGTGGGTTCGGATACCGGAGGTTATACACAAAAAAAAAAGTTTACATAAATTCATTTGCTAATATTAAAATATTTAAATTTATAATAATTATATATATATATATATATATATATATATATATATTAATTTTAAAATATTTGGATAATTTCATTAATTTTATAAAATTAGAACTACTAATCATATACCCATCTTCTAATATATTTAAATTGAAAAAAAAAGTATAAAAAAAATGAATAAAAAGAATTAATACTCACATTGTTGTAGGCTGTTTGAGCTTTTAGTTGAAATTTTAGATCGAGCTAAAGCATGCAATATTGTTCTCTCACTTCGAGTTTCATTGTCGGTCTGTGTCGCCAAAAGTGGATGACGCGCTAATACTCTCTGCGCAAAACCTGAGATCAAATATCAAAAATATTTTTATTGAAATATTTTTCCTTCTTAAAAATCAAATTAAAAAAAATATTAGTTTGAACGTGTCAATGGCTTGAAGGTGCCGCTGAAACTTGAAGTACACCACGTGATTAATTGGGAAAAAAAAAACAAGAAGGAAATTAACAAAGAAAAATGTGTTTTACCGTAGAGTCCACCTTTAATCGAATTGACGACGAGATGAAATAGATCAACATCTGCCATTGTAGGAGTGTTATAATAAAGGAGGTAAACTATTACTTGATGGCCATTAAGAGCTGCAGTAGAAACTGAGAGTCTTCCATGTCCATCTTTCATATAAACCAATTTAGGATTCTTCTTCCACATTATACGGATCCCATACTCATATCCATACATTGCAGCATAAGAAAAAGCTGTGTCTCCACTTTCAGTATCCTCCATACTTTTTTGAGCAAAAGTATCTTCCTTATTAGAATCTGAACTTGTAATTCCTTTCTCCGAGTTTGGCTTTCGCTTGTTCCGTACAGTTCTTATCTCTAAATCATTTAGGTCCATTATTTCGACGAGTTCCTTCACAAATTTATCTTGCCTTGCTGCAACCGCCACATGTAGCGGAGTTTCGCCCCGTAAATTCAACTTTTCTTTCGTTGCGTCTGGAGCTTTAACAAATATATCTTTAACTGAGTTCCAGTCTCCACTTTTTGCCGCTTCATACAATTTCGCTCGTCTCTCTTTCTCTGTCAAGTTCAATTTTGGTTAACTAAAACAAAATTAATGTAAATTTAAAAAAAAAAAGAAAAAAAAAGCTGTCACCTCTTATTATATGTTTCCGAGTCCCCGTTTCCATGTCCGCCATTTTTGTCCAAGACTATCTCGCTAATTTGATCACTACCTAAAATAGAAAATTCTTTCTTAAACCTCTTTGTTTGTTTTGAGAGAAATAGAAAAGAAAAGAAAAAAAATATCATAAACTTGTGGGTGAATATTGAGGATGAGAATTCACAAACCTGAAGCCAAATTTCCCTCAAAAGCCTTAGTATGTAGAAAATTCATCAATTGCTAAATTTCCTCTTACAACAAATGTTGAATGTCAAGCCAATATATATAGGAAATAGAGGTACTTGTAGAAGATTAGTAATGCCTAAATAATTAAAATATTTGAAATCTGCTTGTTCTTTGCATAAGAGCATCTATACGCTGGATTTCGAATATAAAAATAGCACATTAAATTACCCAATATTTTAATATAATCTAGACAAATTAATAACCTCTTTTTTTTTCTTGAAAAAAAAAAAAAACATGTAAGTGTAATTGAAACATGTATTTGTAAAGAATAATAGAGAATGAATTATAGCTCCAATACAATATATATTCTAGATAGCTCCATCCTACCTCTTTTAAAAAGACTATATCTTATTTCCAATTATAATTATTAGGGGTGAGTTTTTTATCGAATACTGGATATCGAAACTTTTTACCGAAATAATTTGGTAACGGTTACCCTTTTTTTTTTTACCATTTTTGAAATTCGGTATTCGATAATCGGTAATCGGTAATTTGGGGGTATTCAAAAATTTATTTTTGGTAAAAATTATAGTTTACAAATAAATCAAAATTCTAGTAAAAATTGATGGTTTTTGAATTCCTCTTTTCTTTTTAACTTTGATTTTTAAAAAAAATATTTATTTTATACATTTTAACATTTATTTGTAAATTTTACCGAATACTCACACCGATAATTCTGCTCCTTTGTGTGTGGAATCAGACTTTAAATCAGCCATCTTATGAGTTTTGGACTCAAATTTAAAATCTTCAAAATTTTAGACAAATTTCAATAGATCTAACAAATTAATTTCTACTTTCAAGTTTTTTCACTCAATCACTCACTCAATTTCAATATGTAGAAGGAGAAACTCGGGATCCACTTCAATTGCTAATGTCCAACGAACTTTGGATTTTTTGAGAATATATATATATATATTACCTCAACATCCTCATCATCATTCACTGAGAGAGAAAGAAGGTTGATTCATGAGAAGGACTAGCCATTGAAGAACTCTCGCTCATGCAGAAGCAAGATGAAGACTGTTATGGGTATATTGAATTGAGTAATCACTAATTCTAAATTGTTGGATCGTCTTTTTTCATTTCTTGACGGTGTCAATATAAAATTGATTTGTTTACAGTCAAAAGCAAATATCTTATTTCCAATTTTTCTAAATATGTATTTTTATTTTAGAAAATTTTTGATACATTTTATTTTTATTATTTATTTTATATTATCAATTTATGTATAAAAAAAACTAATACTATCTCTTCATATATGTGCCGCGTGGTTTTTGTTTTCTTTTTTTTTTTTTTTGGAAAGAGATTTTACAATACGAAACTGTCGATTTTTTGTTTTCTTTTTTTTTTTTTTGGAAAGAGATCTTACGATACGAAACTGTCGATACTGTTAAAGTGTGTAGTGGAGAAAGACAATCAATCCAAGTAGTGAAAGAAAGAAATTATTGCACTACATTCCAAGCAACATGGAATTTTCTGCAATCAACGTCCACCATTAATTTATTCCCTAGAAGAGTTGCTTTCTTATTTCTTTATCTTTTTCATTATTAAAGTAGCAGCTCACTTTCTTCTTCTTGGTAGATGGCAGCATATATTCTGCATTATCTGTAAAAAATATATTCTGCATACGCATATGACCCATCTAATCATATGAAAGTTGTCAATATGGATATCATTGAACATTTTTTGAGAAATTACAATCGTATTTCAGTATTAATACTTAATTGTCTATTTTCTCTATTTACAAATTAACTATTTTGTCTCCAAATTTTATAAAAATTATACTATTGTACTTAATTTTTCACCAAAAACAGTGACATAAATTAATAAATCATGTTTCAATTGAATAGTTTCTCTACCTTAATTATAAATTTTACATTACTTTTGAATTAAACAACATATATTTGCTGGAAATGCTAAAATACCGTTCAATCAATCGATTGATTTTTTAGGTTTTTAGCATATTGGTGTTGCAAAGACTATTCTTCCTGAATTTGTAAGTAATCACTTAAAAGTGATTTTGAGATTAGTGTCTTTGGAAAAATTAGTTTTTTACATTTTGGGCTAAATGAAGTTAATTTTTTTTAAAACTAAGTTTTTCATTAGTTTTTGCTTAAATAATAAAAATTAGGGTGCGACTCCTCAAAAAATCATTTTGCATGTTAATGCATTTAAACAGGATAAAACTTGAAATGTTATTAGTTTCCATTCTTAAGTATACTCTGTCTCAAAATGAAAACTTTTCCAAATCAAATTGGTTAAGAATCGGACGAAAAAACAGAGTTGAAGCACAAATCAGCTCAAATCATACCGATTCAATCAAACCAGTAGAATCGAACGAAAACTCAAAGTCAACATCACAGTCAGCAGCCAGCCTCCAATGAGAAGCTACTACGTCAAAGTTAACTAGTCAATTGGTTAACTCTGCCAATGCCCACCACGCGTCGGCATCTCAGCTGACAAAGTTTCAGCCATATTCCAACCTGATTCTGGTAAACTTCTGGTGACCGATCTTTGTCCAGTCTTCGTCGCTGCCACATCAGCCGCTGACTTGCCACTAGCCTCGCCACCTTAGCTCCACATTATCCCCCTTGGCATATGACCTACTGCTTTGTGTCACCACTTGCCACATGGTTGTGACACATGGTGATGACTCATATGCCTATTTCAAAGTAGCTGCTAACACGTTGCCCAATCAGAGGCTGCCACGTGCCACCGACACTGTTCACATGAATTTTTATCTAATTTTCTCTTATTTCAGCTTAGTTTTTTCCTATTCTCGAGTATTCTAAAGTGTTTTATTCAAGAATATTTCTTGCTTTGGTTTTAAGAAAAAGAAAGCTTATTCTTGACTGACTGAGAAATAGCTCTCCGCACTTCCAAATAGGCCTTGCCTGCATCACTATAAATAGGGGGTCCTCATACACACCTCAAGAGACAATAAAAGACACAATTTGATAGCCTAGCTCAAGAAAACACCCAGTTTTCTCTCACTTTCTCTCTCCATTAGAATTTTCTCTCTACTTAAGCTCTAAATATGCTTTTCAAGGATTTTGCACCTGCATCTCAACTCAGTTCTTGCTAAATAATCAATGCTCATGTATCATATTCTTATTAGTTCTTCAATTATTCTCATCTCCTCTATACACAGTAACATGTAATTAAATCACATAATAGTGATTTGGAACTACATTCCGCTCTAATCTTGAATTCAAATCAAGTGTATAGGCAGTTTTAAGGTTTAATCATAGATTGCTGGCTCAATAAACCTAAAAAACATTATTTTTCCTTTTATTATTATTATTATTATTATTAATAAATTTGGATTATAGTTTATTATAGGATTAAAATCAATTTTCTTGTTAGTTTATCATTTGTTTGAAATCAATTCCAGCATCCTTTAATCATGCTTATAGCACATTTATTTTCAGTTTATTTTTCTGTTTTGTGCCTTTTAATGTTATTTTTGTTGAATGCTTTTGTCCAGAAACAATATTCAAGTTGAACATTAGCAAAATTAGCATCCAATGACATTGAGCCGATCAAGATATGAGATCTATAATTATTTCTCTCTTGATTATTATTACTTTTAATTATTTATTTGAGTTTACTTTGTGTTAATTTGCCATTAATTATTCATGCATTATTTTATCTTCTCCTAATAATTCGACTTAGTTTTCTCTTTAAAATATTCTTTTTTCTTAATCATTTTTACCTCACATCTTAAAATTTAGTCTCTGATTCACTTTGGTTTTAGATTAATGTCTTTTTAAAATAAAATCCATTTTTGTCCATTGGATTACATGGAGTCTTTTTTTTTTCTTCCAAAATTTGGATTTTTCCTTAGTTTTCCTTCTAAATAACAATTTAAGGTGGCGACTGCTTTTATTTTTCTCGTGTGTTCAGCGAGTCCCTATTTTTCTAATTTTCTTCAAATTCAATTTTGGTCTCATTTTTCAATTTTGTCACCGATTGAGGCAAATTAGTACATGAAATTGAAGTACTTGATGAGTCCAATCTAACCATGGTCTTATTTTCTCTGTCTAGTGACTAGAAAGGCTTAAAAAATGAATTGAAGTTTTTGTAGGTTAACTGTTTCAATACATTTTTTTAGCCTTTTCAGTCACCAGATGGGAAAACTAAGACCATTGTTAGATTAAGCTCATCGAGTACTTTAATTTCATATACTCATTTGCTTCGATCGGTGCCAGAATAAAAATTAAGGTTATGGGCTAAAGTTTTTGCAGGCAAGTTGTTTCAATCTATTTTTCGAGCCTTTTCGGTCTCTAGACGGAGAAAATAAGACCATGGTTAGATTGGGCTCATCGATTAATTTAATTTTATTTACTCATTTGATTTATTGGTGCCAAAATAAAAAAATAAGGTTATTGAAGTTTTTGCAAGTGAACTATTTCAGTTCATTTTTTGAGTATTTTCGTTCACCAGATGGAAAAAATAAAACCATGGTAAGATTGGGCTCATTGAATATTTCAATTTCATGTTCTCATTTGCTTTGTTCAGTGTTAAAATTGAAAAAAGAGGTTTTGGATGATAAATTTCGAAATGGTAGGAGGAAGACAATAAAATTAGACAATTGATCATTGTCTAAAAATTATAATTTGGTCTTTAAATGGTGTTTCGGTAAACCAAATGTTAATCTGTGCAAAAATATAAATGTGAGGTGTTAATTTGTGCACATATAAACGTTATGGATCCATTTTAAAAAATACTCAAACGTTAAATGTTAATTTGTATATTAAGCCGATATGAAATTGAATATAGGATGACTTAACATGAATTTTAAGTCAACCTTTGTTGTAATTAAAGTGATTTCTTAAATTGAATTTCAAGCCACTTGAATTGAATTGAGCGAATCCGACTTAAAGTGAATTTTAAGCTCGGCTTGTAATTGAATAAATAACTTGAATTAAATTTCAAGTTATTTCGATATTGAATTGAATTGAAGAAACAACTTAAATTAAATTTCATCAAGTCATTTCGATATTGAATTGAAAAAACAACTAAATTGAATTTCAAGCCATTTTGATATTGAATTGAATGGAAGAAACAATTTGAATTAAATTCCAAGCCATTTTGATATGCAGCATGAGTTGAATGAGAAGACTTGATTTGAATTCAAGCCATTTTTTATATGCAAATTGTCAAAATCTATTATATAGTATCATATCCACCTTGCATCATAATTCATATGTAAAATATTGGCATATTAATAAAAATAACTTTTGAGAAGAACCAACTATTTGACAAACTTCTATTTTTATTTAATTTATCATTTGAACTATTTTAAATTATTGTTTTAAAAATGTTATTCTGTTTGCTGCTGGAGATGGGCAAAAACTTTTTTGCATTATAGGGTAACATTTCACATTGGATAAAGATTGAGATATGATATGATATACAATTTAGACCAACTAACTACTTAAAATACGAATATAAAATACGATTTTTCTAATAAAATATCAGAATATCTATTTAATTTAATATATTTAACATGCATTAATAGGAAAATAAATAGCTATTAAAAAAATAATTTAGAGGGAAAGTGAATTAGTAAGAGGAGAGAGATGAGTTAGATTAATCATAGAGAGTTAATATTAATGGAATGGTAGAAGTCTCAAACTTCGAGACTTCTAATTTTTCCCTTTTTTTTTGAAGAAAAATATTCCTATTGATTGTCTGATACAGTGAGTTATATTTTCAGATTTTGTATCTATTTTGCATTTAAAACAGAAAATAATGTGTGTCATTGAATTTGCTATCATATATAATTTGTAATACAGAGCTAAAATCTGAAAACTGTGATCCATTATATTTGATATTGGAGCCCTGTGTAAACAATTCATTGGAATATTTAAAAAAAAATTTAAAAAAAAAGAAAAAAATCTCGAAGTCTCTCTTGGAGACTTCTAGCCTTGCTCTAATATTAAATATGGGTAATTAATATAAATTATTTTCCTATTCTCTCTCCAAAAATTAAAAAAAAAATCCTTACGAGTGGAGGGTCTATTTAATTCTTTAGGAGTGAAATGTTGTACACATTAAAAAAAATTGTAATTATATATACAAAAAAGTCAACTTTATTAATTACTCATTTATTAAAATGAGTTGGATCTTTTCTAAGGGTGGCAAAAGCTGACCCGACATGCTAATCTGACACGAATCCGACTTGTTAATAGTGGGTTATGGTTGAGATTTTCGACCTGTTTATTTAAACGGGTCGACATGAACCCGACGTGAAGTTAAATGGGTTAGGTTCAAGTTGAAAATTTCAACCCACAAGTCGACCTGTGTAACATGATAACAAAACGACGTCGTTTTATTTTAGGGTTATTCATGTATCTTCTGCTCCTTTTCTCTCCTCAATAAAAATGCCACTTCAGTATTTTGTTTAAATTTTTGGGTCCAGAAAATACACTAGCCTAAATTTATTAGTTAGGCCAACGATGAGATGATAATATACCTTCTTCTCTTCACTTTGTTAGTTTGGCCTAAATTTATTTCTCTTTTATATATCTTCAGAAACCCTAATTTGGGGGGTAGCCGCTCTTATCTGTGCCTCCTCTTCTCTCTTTCTCTTCCCCTTTTCTGCCTTCTTCGGCTTCCACTACCCCTCCCATCAGCAGTAAAGTCATTTAAGAAAGTAGAACGTCGATGGCATCTATCCTATCAAGCATCGATCATATTAGTTGAAGGAGGAAGATACAAACAAGGTATTTTATTTTAATTTCACATGTTTAATTAGTTGAAATCTGCTGGTTTTTTTTTTTTTTTTTGGGTTTAGGGCTAGGTTGTCTCTGATTCGCCCTAATCAACTCTTTGTGGTATTGGTAATGGTTGTGGATGCAGATAAGGGTCAAGCCGCAGAAGTATGTCGAAAGTCTCTTCGCTGCCAGCAACCTGGGATCTATTTTATGCGGCCGCCGGTGAAGTTGCAAGAATGAGAATGAATGAAGAGATGTACGATCTAGTTTTTCTTCAGATTTATGTTATTCTTTAAGTTGATTTATCAACTAATTATATGAACTGGAAGTAAAATTGGTCCTGCTCAACTATTTTCTCAAAATTAAACCTGGATTCTTGCTTTTTTTTCCCTTTCCTTTCCTGGCGGGTTTAAATTTATTGCCTTCGATCTGATTTAGTTGATGAGTTGCTTTTCTTATCTTATGCGGGATCAATTGGAAGCAAAAAGAAGTTGTGAAAAAAAAAAGCAAAAATTAAAAATTCGCGTTAGGTCGTGGCAGATCAGATGGGGGTTGAGATTTTCAACTCGTTTATTTAAACAGATCAGGATAGGGTTGGGGGGTAATTAACCCGAATATGCTTGACCCGAATATGAACCCTACCCAACCCGAACTGTTTGCCATCCATTTAGCTTGACTCTTAAAATAATAGAGATATTATATTTCGATTCTTCAAAGAGATATTATATTTCGATTCTTCAAAGAGATATTATATAAAACCCCCCTATGTTTTTACTATGTCGACAAAAATCTCCCTTTCTTTTTTTTCCTGACAAAAAACTCCCCACTTGATATATTTGTTGACATTTTTCTCCTTTTGTTTATTTAATTTTGTTAAAATAATGGTTGAAGGACCAAATATAATTTTATGGGTCCTTTTGAAAAAACTCAAGAAATAAAAGGACTGTTTTGTAATTATATCATCTTCAACCTTCTTCTTTAACTTGGAAATGGCTGGACTGGAGCCTCCCTCCACAGCCATCAGAAGCGATGTTTTTAGACAGCAAGACATACCTCTACTGAAATCTTCCAACGAGAGGATTCCAAATATTTCTTTATTTCCATCGGATGATGGCCGGAACTGCATAAAAAAGCATCGAAAATCTATTTTGAACAGTATCCCTCTCCTTCCAGATGTGTTTCCGATGGAATCAGATAGAGTCTTGCTGCCGTGCCAACATCAACAGACTCGTCGAACTGAGGACTTCACATTAGCAAGCGAGTGGTGGCGATAGGATCGGAGGTGGCGGTGCTCGTCACATCGGCATAGATTTTCTCTTTCTTCTCCACCACTGTTTCAGTGTTCATTTTCTTTTTACTTTTTCGGCCAAACCATGACCTTCCAATCAAAATAGTTACCATATTCAGACTACTTGCGATGAGAGCTTCGATTTGAAGTAGTCATTTGCCAGATTTCATGTAACATCCTAAATTTTTAAAATGACGATTTTTAATTAAAAAGGGATCAATTTGGTAATAAAGATTATTTAAAAGATGTTTTGGAAATTTTAAGTTATGGGTACTTAAGTAAATTGATAAAATAGTCAAGGGCAATTTTGTAATTTTCACTATTTGAGATTTCAAATAAAATAATATTATTATTTTTGTCACTTAGTGCTTGTATTATTATGATGATTATTATTCTTATTATTATTATTCTTATTATCACTAAAACTATTATTATTATTATTATTAAAAAAGAAATAAACAAAAACAGAAAATTGAAAACAATTAACGTCTTCTTCATCCTCTTCACTTCTCCTTCGTTCTTCTTCCCTTCCGTGTGACCGAAAGCCATTAACAGCGGCGGCAATATCAGTGACGCCACGTCGCCACTTCCATCTCCACCGACCACCTCTTCTTCACTTTCTTTGTTAGTTTCGGTGACCAAAAACAGAGAAAAACTAAAAAGAGAGAGAGAGAGAGAACGCGACGCAAAGGAGGAGAGAGAGACAAATTGCCGACTCAAATTTCGGCCACACCGGCGGTCGGTTGGCGATTTAAAGGTAGATTTGGACTCCCCATGAAGAGAGCTTTCCATTGACGCCGGCCTTATGATCGATCTATAGCTGGAGCAGAATTTGTGTATAAACTTCTGACGCAATTTTTGGCGACACCGGTGATCGGACGGAAGATCTGAGGATAGAACTAAAATCCTCTCAAATAGAGCTTTCGAATGGTGTAAGGGTTTTAATCGATCTATAGCCGGAATAAAATTCACGTTGAATGGTTAGATTCTTCGATGAAACTTCCGACGACTATTCTGAGCTTTCTGGCGACCTTCAAGCTTCGATTTAGGTAAGGTTTGAATCCTCTCATCCTTAGCTTTGATCTGGTGTAAATATTGCTACGATTGGTAATGGATTTCTTTTCTGACGATGATTTTCTGGCGAGTGTCGACTGTTTTGGTTGATTCCGACGAATTGGTTTATAATTTGTTGAATATGTTTGCGTTTTTGGATTCCTTTCAGTGAGACGAAGCCATTAGTGTGCTCGAATTTGAAATCTAATAAGTTTTGCAGAATTCTGGCTAGAATCCGACGGTCGGCCGGTGACTGGAATATTCCCTCCGGCAACCGGAATATTCCTTCTCCGGTGAAATTTTCGACAGACCCTATACCCCATTATTTCGACGTTCTGAGTCCGATTTTGGAATCGGTTTTGTAATTCGAAGACCCGAACTATCAGAAATGTAAAGTTCACAACCTAATTATTAGAATTTAAATTATTAATGCTTTAAATTTTAAATGGGATCTAAATTGGAAATAAAATTAATGGAAGATGATTAAATATAAGTAAAAGAAATAAATAATAGTAAAATTGGGAATTTAATTAAAAATATTAAGAATAAGTTAATTTAAAATATGATTTAATTGGAAATTAAATTATGAATTTGATTTAAATAATTAAGTATAACAAATGATAATGAGAACAATGTGAATTTATCTGACAGAAAATATAATTAATTACGGATCGTAAGGAAATACAATTGAAACAAATTAATAATAGGAACTCGATTTATATAATTAGCTGACAGAAGTAATTAATTATATAAATTGCTTTATTGTGATTAGTGAAAGGACAAGGACAGTTCGAGAGGAGTTATGAAGATAGAATGTGAGAAAATTAACGCGTAGAACTTTATCTGCGGGCTCCACGAAGTTCGGTACTTTTACGTATTCGAATTGAATTTGATTTAAATATTTGATTTGAATTATTATTATTTCTCTGGATCTAAATGATAAGTATTTTACTGTATTTGAATAAATTGTTGGGAACTCGAACGTGTGTTCGAGTCGAATATAAATGTTTGCTGAATTTTTTAATACCGACGCGATAATCGCGAGTGCGATGTTACCAGCGCGGTAGAGACGAAATTATAGAATTTGATTTAAACTGTTTATTTTTAATAATTGATATTTTTACTATATTTTTAAGATTATTTTATTGAGAACTCAAACGTGGATTTGAGTTATATTTAAATGTTTATTATTCCGACTCGGTAGTCGCAGACGTGACACTACCGGTTCGGCAAAAGTGAAAATGTGTTATTGAGTATACAATTGAATTTTGGAATGACATGTGGATCGAAAATGATCATAAGGTAAATGAAATGGTATTTTATACTCTACTTGCTCATGGACCTAGCGATAAGTATATGTCGACATATGGGCAAAATTCTTATACAGGTGATAAGATGAAATGTAACAATGAAATGAATGAAACATCGGTGCGCCAAAGGAGTACGGCCGATAGGGCGTGCCAAAGGAGTACGGCCCCAATGCTTGAAAAATCGGCCGTAGTATAGTAAAATTGTTGCTAAATGAAAGTATATTGAGATTTGAACTGTGATTTGTATTTTATTATTTGTTCATCTTTTAAATACAAATATTATTTGAATACTTATACGAAATGAATTCGTCAACTGGTTTTTAAATAAAAATACTGTATTATATATTGTACCCACTGAGCATGGAGTTGCTCAGCAAGTCATTTTTGTAACTCGCAGGTCGGCAGATAGAAGAATCTGAGTAGCAGCATGTTCTTAGTCAGCTCTCAGAAGTCAAGTGTTGATGTAAACTTGTGTTTATTATAGATTGGCATGTACTAGTTATATTAGAACATTAAATTATTTGAACACATATGTTGTTGTTATTTATATTAAAAAAAAAACAACTTGAGGTGATTCTTGTATATCATATTTAAGCATATGAATTAACGAAGTAAAGAGGTCGCGTAACACTTCATTTTAGCTTATTCGTAAGTGGATTTGGAGTGTTACATTTCATGCCGAAAATGGAGAGGTCGGCGTCAACAACGGTTGTCGGCGTCAACAACGGTTGTCGGCGTCAACAACGGTGGTGGCTAGGGTTCATCTTTGAAGAAGATGAACAAAAGTTCATATTAGCCCTTAAGTTTTACAAAAAGGTCTGTAAAATTATATTTTGGTCATTCTACCGTTATTTTATCAGAAAAAATAGAAAGAAGAAAGAAAATGTCAATAGAAATATGAAGTGGGGAGAAAAAAAATTGTCTGTATCTTTCTCTATAAGGTTGAAGAAGAAAGACAAAAGATAGAAAAAGAACATCATCTTTCTTTTTTTAACTTAGAACAATATATTTCTCTGTCAATATCTTATCATTTATTTTATTCCAGTTTTTGTTTTGAATAAAGTGTTATTGAATATTTTTTCTCTTATTTCAATGTTAGCTAATATCTTACCCATAGGCGAAAGAAAAAAAAAATCTATTGGAAGTAGATTTTTTTTTTCATTCCTATTCTTTTTTCTCTGAAAATTTTTGAAAAAAATATATATGAAGGTGAGTAACAATCTGCTTGTTTGCTTATGATTTTATGTTAATTTTTGAAATTAATTAATATATTGTTATTAATACATTTTAAAAAAAATTAATATATTATTACAATAAGTGATTTAGTTTTGTTATAGTCTAAATATGGTTTTCACTCGAAATTGTGCAATTTTTTTGTTTTCACCCTAAAATGAATTTTTTGCGATTTCATCCAAACTTTACATCAACTTACTAATTTCAGTCCCAATTTAATATTTAGGGTCCAGTTGCATCTGAACTCATGAAATTATTAAGCTGGACATGATAATTTGAAATCTGTTGGACATATTTCAAACTATCATGTTCAGCTTAATAATTTTATGAGTTCAGCGACAACTTTATAACTATTTGAATTGTGAAAATTCCAAAATTTATCTTCAACCTCTATCCACTTATACCTCTGCCGCTTGTCCTATCTTTGCCGCCACCACCACTACCTTCGCCGCTTACTCCGACTACGCTACCTCCACGTCCTTCCTCTCCCTCCATACTCAACAATTACCTTGGACCTTAAAATTTTTGTTGCCACAACAATTAATTTTTTTCTTGACCTTTTTTTATGGAGGGTGAATTCAAGCCTCACCTTTTCTCTTCGCACCTCTCTAACATGCAACAGAGCTAGTGATTTTACTTCTCATTTTGCCAACAACTCTCTAATCAAATTCTTTATTAGTTTCATTTCTTAACTTCACATAAATTGATCAGTCCCTTTTCTAGAATAAGTTAAAGCCCATCTCCTTTTCTGAAATTGAACCCCTTATCTGTCGCACAACTAGTACTACAATGTTTCTACTTCATCATCAACCACCTCCACCACCCTTCACGTCTCCCCTCATTTGATGCCCTTTCCAACATTTTTCAAATAAGCATGTAATGTTCTAAAATGATCGATTTAGAAATCATAAAAACTTAACATATAGAAAAACTAAAATAAATAAAATTATTAAGTTCTAGTAAATTACCAAATAGTTGTGTGTCGTCAAAGTTGTCGATATTTAAAAGCGTTCCATAAGAACGGAAGTTGAAAATATCACATTGAAAATCAAGATTGCTTATGGGCTCAACTACATATTTGCTTGTTAATGCCAACTTGAATTTTTGATTAGTTGGCTTCAAAGTTACTATGTTTGAATGAATACTAAATGTTCTTATCACGTATTACCCAAGCTTCTTTATTTTTTTTTTTTAAATTTAACAGCTACATATTGTGACATAGAAATTTGAATGCGACCACCTTGAAATTTGAACATGAACATAAGAGCAGTAGTTTATTTAAAAACTTACGTATAATCTGCCACTATATAAATATTTGATTATAGAAAAATTACCAACCTTTTTTATCTTGCAAAACCATTTCCATAGTAATCAAATTATTTGGATTGTTGCATTGTGTAACTCTTCAAATAAGTAAGACATGTATCCTAAGCACCCAATTTTCCATACTGCCATTCGAATCATCAATGAAATCGACCTATTACAAATTTTAAAAAAATAATGAGAAAAATATTATTACAACATCAAAACAATGAGATTTTCTGTTTAATTCAAAGATAATTAAATCAATTTTAATATTTATTTAAATAACTTACATGATCAGTGGTAGTCATTGTATTGGAGAGGTACTTGATTCTTTCATTTGCACAAATGAATTAGATTAGTAATAAATTCAAATTAAACATGTATACTATATAATTAACAAATGCAAGAACTCTAAAACATATGAAATATATAATCACTCACTTCAAGCAATAGGGAGAACTTATGAAGTCCTGTATTTCTTCAAAAATAGATAAAAGTTTATTCATGTTCTTGTAAATATATAATTCAGTATAGGTAGGCGTATTTTGGCAATCAAATAATTTTATACATAATTTTTTGGAATTCCAAAATTAATGAATAAATTTTGCAATTAAATAAACCTAATTTATGGAATTTCAAAACTAAGGAATAAATTTAGCAATCAAATAAACTTAATTCACTAGAATTTTGAAAATATGGAATAAATATTGCAAACAAATAAACTCAATTCATTAGAATTTCAAAATTAAGGAATAAATTTGGCACTCAAATAAACTCAATTTAAATTTCCTAAATTCATAATTTATTTCTCCAGAAATTATATTTTAATTTAAATGAATATCTATACTAATTCTAAACAAAATGGATTAAAATGACAGTGTAATGGAATTACTAAATAATAAACTCTTTTTTTTTTTGCTTAAACATATGTTTCACTCCCAACTTTGGCAATAATTTTGGCAGTGAAATTAATATTTTTATAGATTCCATAAATTAAGTATGTATTAGTTTTGACAATTAAATAATGGTAATTTGTACCTTTGTTCATAATCTCATCCTATCATCATGTAAAATATACAAACTTTTCATATTTAATTCTCTTTCAATAAAGAGTGTTCATATATTTGGATTTCTATTTTACAAATATATGATAATATTAAGTCAAGAAATTACTTAATTTCAGCAGAAAATATATATAGTGTATATAACACTGTAAATTACTTAATTTGGGACAAAATTATTGCCGAACAAACAATTACTTAATTTTGGCATAAATTATTTAATTTCATGGAATTTCGAAAATTATGCTATTAAATTTTAAATAGAATTTTTACTTTTGGAATTTCATTACCTTAAATTTTGATTCAATCAATTTTCATTTATCAATTAGGAAAATATTTAACTTTCTAATTTTTCTTATTAGAAAATATTTAATAATTTTGGATTTTTCTTAAATTTATGATTAATTTATTATTGATCATAATCACAATATAACTAATGAATATTGAATTATTAATTTAATATTATCTTCCAAATTTAAGTAATATAGGATCTGTTATTTAACCTTGCAACTTAATATTATTACTTTCCGCAAAAATAACATTATTAGTTTCTAAATATAATTAATTTTAATATTTTTGAAGTGTTTTATTATTAAACTAAAATAAAATTAGTTAATTTAATAAAATTCATGTTATTTTCTTTTATAATTTTTTGAATTTTCTTAGATTGGAATTTATTGTAATTGTCACTTTGGAGTTCCAAACAAAATATAATCTCTCTCTCTCTCTCTTTTCATTTATAGGCTGACCATAAAAAAGTCTAACTTCTAAGCCTTAATAAAAAAAAAAATAGGAATTATTTTCATTTTATCTTTCTAGATAGTAGAAAGTGGGCGAAATCGGCAGTGTACAGTCAGCAGAAAAGCAGAGACTCGCAAGGAGCAAAAAGGGGAAACTCCACTATAAGAATTATTCCGTGAAAAATCAAGTAGATAGTAGATCAAGCTCCACTATAAGATAAAAAAATAAAGGAATAAATTCCCAAGAAAAACTCCAAAAAAGCAAACTAACCAGAAATCAAGAAACGGAAAAAAAAAAATGGGGAAAAGAAAAGAAAAGCAAAAGCAGTGGAGGACGTATGCTTTGCAAGGAGGGGTCAATTGACTTTTTCATTTATTGTTTTTAAAATTTAGCATACTTTTGATTAATGAACCCATAAAAAATTTGATATTATTTGACCTATGTTTTTTAAAATTTAAAACAATTCACAATTTTAAACTCAAAAATAAATTTTATTGTCAATTTTATTTTCATAAATAATGAATTTAACGGAATTTATCTCATAAAAATGATATTTGTACTATTAATTATATCAATTTTACAAAAAGGGTCTCGACCCAAATAGGGAGTCAAGACTAAAAGTTATCATAAAAACTTTTTTATTCTATTACAATTTTTAAAAATTAAAAAGTGATGTAATTTTTTAATATTATTATATATATATATATATATATATTTTTTTTTTTTTTTAAAATTATAATTATTATACTGATAGCAAGAAAATAAATAAATAAATTTCTGGATCTGCACTATTGAGTAAAGGAGGGTCTACCCTCCATGGAATCCCAAAAAATTGTCAATATCTTTCTTTATAAGGTTGGAGAAGAAAGAGAAAATATAGGAAAAGAACAGTATCTTTCCTTTTTTAACTTAGAACAACGTCTTTCTCTGTCAATATCTTATTATTTATTTTATTCCAGCTTTTGTTTTTAATAAAGTGTTATTGGAATTTTTTTTTCTTATTTTAATGTTATTGGAATTTCATATTCTCATTGTCACTTTCAGGCTTCAAAGAAAATATAGTCTCTCTTCATTATTATAGGCAGATAACAAAAAGAGTCTCACTTCTAAGCCTTAATAATAATAGGAATTGTTTTCATTTTATATTTTTAGACAGCAGAAAGTACTATATGTGCATACTAAATTATAAAATATTTGATTGAAGTGTAAAATAGTCTTTTTATTTATTATATTTTATAGTTTTAATTAATTAAATATATTTTTAATAATAGAGAAAGCATAATTGAGACATTTATTTTGAAATAGAAATAATATTATTTTATTATAATTCCAAGGAGTAGCTTCTCTTATGGACTAATAATATATTTTGCACTATGTACTACTAGATAATTTGATGTAGTACTCTCAACTAAAATATTGTATTTTTAAGCCCTTATACTAGTTTAAAATTGTATACGAGCTCACTCCATCCACAATATAATATAGCGTGGCTTGCACATTAATGGAAGGTACATGAAACGTTTATGTACTATCGTATTTTATATTTTAAATTCCTATGCTATTTTAGTTTTATATTTTATGTCCTCATACTATATTAATTTTATACTTTAAATCCATGTACTGTATATTTTTTGAATGACTTAATTATTTTTTAGGCTAACTTATTTGATAGTTAAAATTTACGCAAAATTTTATTTTACAATAATAATAATAATAATAATAATAATAATTACATCCTAACCCCAGTTGCTAAAAGATACCAATATAAGGCACGAAGTCCGGATGGTACGATCCACGTAAAATGCAAAAACTTTAATAAAAATAATTATACTGAAGTGGTAGATAATATACACTGTATTTCTATATTATATACACAAGCTTTTAATTTTGTGAACAATTTTTTATATGAAATCAACAAGAAGTGAAAAAATAAACGGTCAGGTATTTTTACATAAATTTTGAAATTAAATAAATTTAATTTAGCCTAAAAACAAACGAAAAATATGTGACAGTATTACTTATTTTTTTGAAAAAAAATAAATGTTTCATTTAAGTTATTAGAGTTCAAACTCTTGATATCAGGTTAAAAGAGGTACATCATTCTAGCCATTTGAGCTAGATGTCAATTGCCATTTGCTAATACAACTGTAAGTTATTTAAATACAAAATTTAATTTTAAGTAATAAAAATTTTACTAAATTAAATAATAATAATAATAAATATTATTATTATTATTATTATTATTAATTTAAAAACGTAACATCAACTAGTTAGTATAAATTTTTTGTGTGAATCGTGTCATCTTGGTTTTGTGCCTTGTATCGGCACCCTTTAAAAATTAGGCCGTGATTTTGATGATGATGGTTATTATTATTATTATTAATAAAATAAAATTTTATGTAAATATTAATTATTAAATAGATTAACGTAGAAAATAATTAAGTTATTCAAAAAATATAGTGCATGGGCTTAAAACATAAAATTAATATAGTACTGAGGCTTAAAATATAAAATTAAAATAATATAGGGGTTTAAATATAAAATGTGATAATATATGTATGTTTCACATGCCTTCCATTAATATGAGAGCCATGATCTATTATATCGTTAACGGAGGGTGCTCGTGTATAATTTTAAATTACTATAAAGATTTAAAAATATGATATTTTAATTGAAGGTGATAAATATAATACATAGTGCAAATATGTTATTGGCCACTCTTGTGTTCTCCATTATTGTGGTGGTTGGCAACAAGCACCTTCTTTCGTAAAGTTAACTTTCTCGCTTCTTATTTCAGAAAGATTGCAGCGTTAGCGCTTTACTAAAAAAATCAAAAGTAGAGGCTCTTTCCCTTTTCTACGAATCTATAACTCTCTTTACTGAGGGAGACTCCGTCCATATCTCTTCCCGCGGCATAGCTAGACATCTAAGTTTTAGGAATAATTATTATATAATTTCTGTATTCACTCTTGTGTTCTACATTATTGTGGTGGTTACCGTGGCATAGCTAGACATCTAAGTTTTAAGAATAATTATTAAATAATTTCTGTATTTTTAAAATATTAAATAAACTATTAAAATTTTTACTATTCACTTTATTTTTTGCTATGATTTTATTTCTATTTTACCATAAAAAAATAATCGAAGTTTCATCCACTCATTATAAAAATGGACCCTACATACACTAAAAATAAATTATATCCACTACAAGGCAAAGGGCAAAATCGTCCCATTTTAACCAAAAATACTAAAAGTCTCATTCATTCTAGAACAACCATTTGCCCTAAAATCTCAAGAATATTTAAATGAGGGAGTATAATTTAGTTATTTTATTTTAATATTATATAAAGACAAATAAGATTTTGATTTGATTTAAATATTTTAGTGACTGCTTTGCTTTCTACTCAAATATCATCCTTCTGAGAAAAAAAAATATTCCTTTGAAGCCGTCAGGAATTGATTTTACCCAAACCCTAGTTTCGAAAAGACTGTCATTAAATTTTAGGTTGTTATGTATTTATAATTATATAAATATCATGAAACGTTTAGTACGAATTGATTCCATTCAAATGATGTGGGACAGCCAGCAAAATAATTATGTTTATGCTTATGGCAAGCACAACACTTTTCAGTAGTCTTACTTTATTGATAATTTGGAATAAGAAAAGTTAAAGTAGAAAATAAAAGGTTTGGTTTAAATGTATTGATCGGCAAAAACAAATTTGCATAAAATTAAAATGAAGCTTACTGTTGCTGCGTTCTTCGTTCTTCTTTTTCTCTGTCAATTTGGATTTGGAGATCGGCATGGGAAATTACCCGAGAAGGAAGGTACGTGAACAAGTTTTTTACTGGTTTTATTTTTGTTAAAAATATTCTAAACTTTTGAGGATTAATTTTGCAGTGACTGCTCTGAATTACGTTTTAAGTAGTCTGTTTCGTTATGGGATGACTATTGATCGGGACTATTGTTCTGATCATCAAACAACTCCTTCTGATAGAATTAGCATCAAGTGTAATTGTAGTTATAAACCAAAAACACACGGCAGCAATACTTGTCACGTTGAAGAAATGTAAGTATCCCTTAAATTTTAAAATTTACTTATGAAACTTAATACTAATAGTTTTCAGAAAATTAATTAGAAACAGATTATAAAAATAGATGCAAATTTAACATATTTAAATGGTTATCTCTTGGCTGCTATCTGTGGCTTTTTCCACTTCTTCGCACTAATTTTTTTAACTACTACTGAATGTTTGAGGAGAAATGTTTTATTTTAAGGAGCTGCTTCATAACATATTTATATTAGTTTTAAAATTTTAACTCAACTTTTATATTAAACTAGTCGAAAACCATCATACTATGCGCTTGTTATAAATATTGTGTTATTGATTATTTTTATAATTTTATAATTTGAATTGTTATCATTCTCATATCATATGTCAAAATGATGGAATTAGATTCTTTATTGTTAGTATTATATTAGAAAAATTATGCATGAATTGGTCTGTCAGTGGCCATCGCTATATTAAAATAAAAAAAAGTGGCCATCGCTATACTAAAAAAAAAAAAAAATTATGCTTGAAAATGGATATATGAAAATGGTTATAGTAAAAGAGGAAAGAATAAATTAAAATTATTTAAACTTATAAGAGTCTAATATAATATAAATTATGAATATCTTTTATTGAAATTAGTCAATATAAAAAATTGTGTCCTTAATTATTTATTTTATAAAAAATTATTATAATTATTTTTATTATTATATAATGAATATAGCAGTAGTGATGATGATGATGTAATATACATTAATAATAACAAGATTAATTTAAATTTTAATTAATTATAAATTTCAAATAAAGAAGATAGCTAATTGAACTTAGATTTAATATATATATATTGATACAGCTGTTATTAAATATAAAATTTTCAATTGTTAAAAATGTTTTAGTATACAATCAAAACTCAAGAAATTCAATAAAATGAGTAAGGGGAACATTTTATTCCAAAATACCACCATGAAGTTTTTATATCAACAAATGAATATTAAAATTATGAAGTTTCTATATTTACTAAATTAATTTTAGAATTATGAAATATTAAAAGTAATAAATTGAGAGAGATTTACGATTGTAACATTATCAAAATTATATTATTATTTTTTGAAAAATAAATTCATTTGAATAATAATTTTTTGTTCAATAAACATTTCATGCAATAAAAAA
>CATIWJ010154265.1:0-37903 GCA_949640765.1 Croton laevigatus | reverse complement strand
TGGTTAAAATACTCAACCCAACTTAGGTGCTACCGCTCCTACAAACAATAACTCTTCTTGACTCAAAATTAAGTGAATTATAAGTAGGGTGTTGATAGGGGGTATGGGTTCTTAAATTGGTTGGGTGCCTTATTTTTTTTTAAATTTTTTTTTAAATTTTAATAAAATATATTAGTAGTTTGCACTGTAATTTTAGATCACATCCATACAATTTAAAAAAAAAAAAAATCAATTTTAAGAGTAAATTATTTACAGAATAATTCTAATGTTTATTTTATAATGTCTTTTATTCTGCGCACCATATTAAATCAAACAAACTGTAACAAGCTGAATTTGATTAAAGAATAATAAAAGTTATTTACATTTTTATTTAATTTTTTTTTTTTTTTGGACAAAGAAAAAAAAAGGTGGCCGGATCAAATTCACACTAGAGTCTCGACCACTTATCATTATTGTTAAAAGTATGATTAATATAGCTGATTATTAAAGACCTAATAAAAAAAAATACTACCATATTATAAAATACGAGGTATATATGGTTAATAATACAACTCCATTACTAAAGAGTTAATTATATTTAATGAGGGGAACAACTATCTAGCCTAGTGATTGAGCGTAGTGCCTAATGATCATGAGGTCGTGGGTTCAAATTCTTGCGAATAAGGAAGTATTTCAATGGTAGGTGATTTCCTTACCAAGTCATAGTGCTTGGGTTCGATTCACTTTCCCCCTCTCCCTTAGATAGAGAGTAAAATAGATGCGTCTTTGTCAAATATATATATAATGCTATATATCTCAACAAGCGATAAAGTGATAAAATAGGAAAAGAAAAATTAATTAAAATAAATAAATAATTATATATTATTACAAACTTATTTTCCTAAACAATCCTCTAATTTCCGTTAATGTATATCCATTTTTTTAGAGTCCACGTTGTCTCGTGTTTTTATTTTTCTATAATCATATTTTTTACTATTTTATCTCTTCAAATTGTTAACTTTCTTTATCAAACTAATTGCTTACATGTGGGATTGGTGATCATGGGCAGACTTACTTGGGGGCGTGGGGTGCACATGCCCCACCAAAAATAAAAAAAATTGCTGAAATTTATATGAAAAAATTAAAAATGCCCTACCAAACTACTAATTTTTAAGATATTATTTATATAGTGTCCCACTAAATTAAAAATCCCGTATTCGCCTCTGTTGGTGATTGATAGACGTAGAAGTTGTTTAAATCATCGTTAGGATATTTCTATCAAATGAATTCGTTGCAAACCCAATTCTCTAGCTCAAAACTTAGCTCCTAATTCATGTCACGTCACTTTTCAAGTTTATATGTTTCACTTTGTTTTGTTGATGTTTCTACTAATTAATGAAGTATTACCTCTCAAAAAGAAAAAAGAATATTGTCAAGTCTAAATAAAAAAAAAAATGCTTGCATTATATTATAAATTAAGATAGAGTATGTTGTAATTATGATTCCAAATTAAGAACAATGAGTAAAAGTTAGTCTCTACAATATATTCTTACGAATTTTAGTTTATTTATCCATATTGATAACACAATCTTCACAAACTTGTTCTAGCACAAGTTCAGAAATTTATAGTAGGTCCGTAAATGATGGAGTTTTAAGAATATATCTTATGATATGTGAAAAACTACAAATCACAAAATATGAATTTCACTCTTTAGCAATTTACAAGTCAAAAAATTAAGGATGTGAATATAAGCACAAATGGTAAAAAAAAAATATATATATCCATATTATGATTTGTAAAAGAAATTCAAATCTTCCAAGTAATATTTTTATATAAAAAAAAAACTTTCATCCAGTAATATAAACAACTTCTATTACTCTACAGTTGTCTATTTATTAAAATTTAAAGATAAAGTATATTTTAGTATTTAAAATAACATTTATAAATTTATATTGTTTAAATTTAAATATATTTAATAAATTTTAAAATATTCTCGTTTGAGATGTCTTAGTTTAAGAAAATTATATTTATTGTCTAAAAAAAAAAAGAAGTTCTAAAATCATTGAAATATGACCATGACAAGAAAATGAAGTTCTAAAATCTTATATATATAAACTTAGACTTAGATTAAAGATCTTAATTATACCAAACCAATATGCCATAAGTACAACAAGATACAGTGTTCAAAGTTCAAACATTTTGCATTGGAATTTTTGTTTGTGGGGTAACATTCCTTTTCTTGCTGTGTTTGTACTCACCATAGAAGTAAGAAATAAATAAAGCCCCAAAGAGAAAGTGCAAGTGCTACACCTTTTTCCGCTTGAAATTTCTCTTTATAGAAAATAACTGCAAAGATCTCCGTCACCGGAAGGAGAACGGAGATTACGATGCCTGATGACAATGAAGAAGAGCAAAACACTACTCCTATGATTCCCAACAGCATGCACTGCCATATGATTGCGCTAAACACTACTATCACGTACTATCTCCAGTTTTTTAAATTATTTACACTTTTTTAGGGTTGAGTAGATTCAAATTTGGTGTTGATAGTTTGATGGGTTGAGTTAGGTAGATTAAAATATTATTTATATATTATTAAACTACAGTAATCATATTTTATAATTAACCTAAACCTACTTTAATCTACCTAGCCCAACCTATCAAACTATCAACACCAAACTTGAACATAGGGATTTTTTTTTCCAAATATTAATTTCATTTGACTTGTTAATACAAACTTAAATTCTACAAACAACGAAACGACCCATTAGAATCATTATTAGAATTAAGAACAAACAATTAAACATTTGATTTTGAAAAAAAGGAAAAAAGTGGTGTGGCAAGCACCCGTTTATCACATGTTCTCATAGGTGAATCAATCATGTCTAAATAAATTTATAACTGTTCGGGAAACAAAATCAAAAGTTACAAAATAATTATAATTGAATTTAGATCTCTAATCAAAGTATAAATTGTACGTAAACATAGTTTTGTTTTTAGGGACTTTATAATTATTTCACCACTATTTTAGTTCGTTGGAAAAAATATTTGTGTAATGTATAAAAGATAATGTTTCACTGTGATGAGTATTGATTATTCCAGTGTTAAGATATCTCTAAGGATCTTTAAAAAAATATACTACCTCAAATGAGACTTTAGGGCAAATTGTCGTTTTTAAATAAGTGAGAATTTTGGTATTTTTAATTAAATTGGGACGATTTTGTTTTTTGTTTTGTAGTGCAGTAGGAAAAAAGTAATTTTTTTAATAGGCTATCTGACATGTGCAACCAAAGAATAGGAGAGAAAAACAGAGAACTGCTTGACATGTGCATGTGTTGTCATAGGAGACAGGAAGAGAGAGTAAAGCGCATGGAAAAAGGAATAACTAGGTATGGTTAATATGGGTGCATTTTGTGAAATATGCAGTCAATATCTCCAAAAACTTGAAAATGATGCTAATGATTCCTGCCTTCCACAACCCATTTCCCATCTGATATATGTGCTATCAAATTGCAGGCATCCGCAAAACTACTGTAGCTTTTTAGGCTTATTACCCTATCTTGGCTCTAAGATCTGAAATCGAGAACCTCAATGCCAAATACAAAACCATTTTGCATCAATAGAGGTAATGTGATGTTTGCGATGAAGAATAAAATGAATTTTGAGTATATTTGATGGTATGTTTGCTGCGTAATTGATTATTAGTGAGACTGAATTGATTATTGTACAAAATTCTCAAGTTTCTAAGTTTATGTACAATAGGTATACAAAAATTGTTATATTCATATACAAAAATTGTATAATTTTTTTTCCTTTGGTTTTGATTTATATTCTGTATTGTACATTTTTTTTTAATTTATTTTGTAAAAATTTTATCTATAGTTTATACATGTTTTGTACTTTATTGTATATGTTTTGTATATGATATGTCCTTTTATTGTCCCGTTTTGTTTCTTTTTTAATCTGTATTTCTTATAAATTTAGTTTAAAAATTGCAAATGAATTGAGTGTACAACTGTACAAAAATTATGTTAACATAGAGTGCCATTTGTACTCTTTTGCCTGAGCGCGTGTTGCTCTTTCTTTAGAGAAGATGTATTTTCTTTTAAAATTTTTTTATTTATTTTAATGTAATAAATTTATCTAAGGTCTTTTTTTTTTTTTTTACTATAATTTAGCATTTTTTATATTTTTTAGATAATAAATTTTTCCTAATTATTTTAATTATTAAAACTATTTCCCTAATACCCCTATGATTTAGTCTCTTTTATTTTACAAAGTTAATGATCTAGTCTCTATAATTTAAAAAATAGATGAGTCCCTCTAATTTTCTTTTTTTTTTAGGTTGCATGATTTTTTTTTTATTTACACTAAGTGTCTTAGGTAAACTATCTTTTAGGCATGTTAATAGCCCGGTTACATGATTAGTTATTCCATCTGATTTTATGTCAAAATAATCGATAAAAATACCAAAATGCCCCTCAAACAGCAAATTAATCATAATATTAAATTAAAATATCATTAATAGAATTTCCGTTTATATAATTAACATAAAATACTATGTGCTATCTTTTAATTATTCTAGCAAAAAAAAAAAAATCCTGAAAATTATACCTTGCATATCATGCATATATATTATCATTTAAAATTTTCATTCCTTAATTATTTCGAATGGTTCCATGGGATTGAATTTAAAAACAAAAAATTGATTTTGAAATTTTCTTACAACTCCAAGACCATAATAATTGTTTCATTTTTTTTTTTTTTCCAGTGTTTGATCCGGTTTTCCAATTTCTATCAATTTTATAAAATTTTTGGGTTTACACCTATTTTCACTTTAATTCTCTTTTCATTCCTTATCCATTTTCGTTCTGATTGGATTTT
This sequence comes from Croton laevigatus, assembly GCA_949640765.1. Taxonomy (NCBI): domain Eukaryota; kingdom Viridiplantae; phylum Streptophyta; class Magnoliopsida; order Malpighiales; family Euphorbiaceae; genus Croton; species Croton laevigatus. The sequence goes on along the minus strand of CATIWJ010154265.1, from coordinate 33,039 downwards.
CTTGTGGATTTTTCTGCTTGATGGTTCTAATTTTGGTTTATCAGTGTTTTGTCTATTTAATGTGGTTTGAAAAACACTCAATTTGTTGTATGATCTGATCTCTATTTCAATTTTGATGGTTGAATTCTAGTTGTTGATTGCGAAAACATTTGATATGCATAAGTCAACTTCTTGAAAGTACTTGTTAGGAATTTGGTCATAGTTTTTTTTTTAACTAAAAATCATTGTAGCTAAGTTCTTGGTTTGATTTTCTATGAAGTATAAATGAACTACTAAGCTGTTAAGGCTGAGCAGAACCGTACTGAAACTGAAAAAAAAAATAATAATAAAGGGGGAGCTATATTAGAGTCAAACATTTTATTTAGCGGTTCTAGTTACATAATTAAAACTGTACTGAGAACTGATACGTAAATAATAATAATAAATAAATAAATAAAAAATTACTTAAAATATTTTATATTTCTGTTAATGTTGAAATTTTAGTTAAAATGTAAATCTTTATTTTTTTACTATTTTAATAAATATAATATTTTATAGGTTCTCTTTTAGTGTATTATGCATTACTTTGCGGGCTATCTTGGAATATGAAGATATTGATATTTATGTTATTTAATATTGTTGATGTATTTCAATATATTTTGGAGAGTTTCCATTGTCTTTTGAAAGACATTTATTGCTTTAGACGTTTGAAATTGGTATGAAATGGTTTAGACTTGTTATTTTAAAAGAATTATAGTTTTATATTCTTGGCGTGACCTAGTTGTTGTTGAAATTAAATTTATGACGTTTAATTGAATAATTGGGGCATTAGTGATTATATTGAGATTAAGTGTTATTGCTATTTCAATGAGCACAAATTTAATTATAAGCTAAAAATTTGGTCCTCCAATAACTAGTATTGGAACTAGAACTGAAGATTCGGAACCATTGGAATCAGAACCATATCGTTCGATTTTTTGGTATGGTTTCAATACTAATTTCAAAATTTTAAGGAACAAAAAATCTGGTACTAATGCTCGATTCCTATCCAAGAACTAAAACTGAAACCGAAACCGAACTGCACATCTCTGAAATCTTAAATTTAATATTATTTAGTTCATTTTATTATTTTTAATATTTTACTTATCTAATTAATTTACTAATAAGACATTTTTTAGAATTAAATATTGCTAGATTTTTTCTTTAAAAAAAATAGTTCTCGTTTATATTCTTCTGAAATCTATTATTCAAACAAAATACCATTTTACTCCTACTATAGAACTTGAATCGTGACCATGCCGAAATCACCTGAACTATCAAATGTAACCATTCTAGAATCATCTGAACTGCACTGAAACCATTCGAATTGTAGCAGAATTGATGACCAACCTAAAGGTTGAATTGTTGAAACTATCTACGAATCGAATTATCTTCCGAACCATGAATCACCCCAAACCGTATTCACCAACTGTAGTTGAACCGTGGGTCCAAGGTTCAACAATTCCTAAAATTGTCAGCCATCGATTCATCGCTCGAAGTCGAACTGTTGCCATATCTAGCAATAGTTGTAAAAATAAATTCTCCTAAGTTATTCAGCATAAAATTTAAAATAAAATCAATTAATTTAGTTTAAAACATACATGTTATGATCTAACATAATATTATAGGTTATCCAAATACAAAATTTAATTTTTAAACATTATGAAATAGAATTTGAAAATTAATTTATTATTGAATTCCTAAAAAATTAATTTACAAATAAATTTACTCTATTCAAAATCACCAATTAAAATACCCCTTATAAAATCTACATTATTGAGGATAAATTTGTCTCTATATAATTATTTATAATAATTAATTAATTAAATTTAAATAAGAAATAATATTTTAAATATTAATTAAAAAAATTCAAATTAAATTCTAATAAGGAGTACCATTTTAAATATTAACAATTAAATTCAAATCATATTCTTTTAAATATTAATTATTGAAACCCAAATTAAATTCTAATAACGAATACAATTTTAAATATTCATTAATGAAATTCAAATCATATTCTAATAAGAAATACTATATAATTATTTATAATTAATTAATTATATTCAAATTATATTTTAATAAGGAATATAATTTTAATTATTAATTATTTGATTTAAGAAATATTATCTTAATTTATATTAATAATAGTATTCCTAATATTAAATTGAGAAGAATTTCTAATATTAAACTAGTTTATAACAAGTATAAATATTATAAGATAAAATAATTATGATAGGAGAGCTGATTTGAAAGTTTTGTCAATTTCCATACTCTGTGCAGATTTTTCAAGACATGTGGATTTGAAAGTATAAATTTCCACATACAAGTGGATATTTTCACGGGTCGTGGATATTTTTGTTTCCAAATCCATATGTCATGGGAAATCTGCACAAGGCGTGGAAATTATCCAAACCTCTAAATTTGCTCTCGTACCAAATTAACTACAAAAATATTACAAATTTATTTTTGGTCTCTCTAACTCAAGTTGCAATAATGACCTGATGTAAGCATAGATATTATTACTAAATTTATAAGACTCTATCCTCCGATATTTTCAAGTGAGTCATCAAATATTACTAATAAAAATTCATTGGTAAAATAATTTTTATATTCTTTTATACGTAGAAATTTAATTTTATTAGTTACTAAGTATATAATTTTTTTTATATTAAGCACGTAATTTAATCCTGTAAAATTTAGAAAAATAATTTAAAATTAATAAATACAACGGATAAAGAGTAGTAATAAAATAATAGTAGTATTGAAATCCTGAATTTCAAAGTATTAGTAATAATTTTAAGGAAAATTTATGACTTTATTTATGATATTTAATCAATAATACTACTTAAATTAATAAAAAAAATTTCTATATCTTTTAATAATCAAATTTGTATATAATTAATAAATATAATTTCAAATATTACAAAATCAAATAACAAACGCCTAAATGAGTGAATACATACAACACACTAAATGAGTGAATACGTACAATACACGTTAAAAATATAAGAAAAAAAAATAACAAAAACATATCGTCTATTATATAATAACAAAAACTTACAATTGCAACACTTAGAAAAATACAAAATTTAACAACAAATAAAATTAGACAACGAGCCTAAAAACGAATAATTTCTTGTGAAACGCATAAAAAAACTTATATATATAATTTTAAAATGACAATTTTTAATGCTATACAAATAAATTTTTTAATTTATTTTTATTTAACAATAAGTATGCCAACCCTTTGTCCATTTTCTTTTTTCTACAAATCTTAGATATGCAGCCCATGAAAAATAAGGTGTGCTTCATCTTTGCCAAAATGGCATTCTTGGTATTTCTCCATTATTGATGCTCTAAGCATTAGGGGGAAGAGTGTAACTTCCAAACATTTTTGTTTACAATAATGGAGAGGTCAACATCAACAGCAATCCATAAAGGGGTACCATCCCACCATGCTTGTAAAGTACTAGTGTCTATTGTTGAATAACGAGCTATTGAAATAGACAGAATTGTCCTTCACTCTCTGGTTTCTTGCACTTTGTTCTGATTTATTGTAATTCTTTGTGTACACTTAATGTCAAGTTCTTCCTCTTTCACTTGAGACTTAATACTCATTTTAGTCCTAGAATTTGGCAAACATGTTCTAAAAAGAATAAAATTATTATTATTTTTTTTTGGCAAATGAAATCTTAAAGTGGGCAAATATTATCAATTTAGTCATTTTTGCTAATTTTTTATTTTTAACTTATTTGATTTTAATTGTCATTTTCTTTTCAAATGTTAATTATACTAAACTAATTATTTTCAACAACTCAACGTTGTGTCTTTCTGAAATACTTTTAGATTGGGATGAGAAATTTTAGCAATTCACGGCAAATGGTCAGTACTCATCTAAATCTGGCTATGATTTCCCGCGTCTTCGTCCAATGAAAGTTCTAAGATTTGAAAAGTTAAAACTACTCAACTACGGCTCTTTAGTTATTGCAAAGTCACCAACAGTTGCCTTTGAGGGTGAGGAATTTGATTTTGCAGTGCTGACGTCTAATACAAAGGGACTGGACAGTGAGAATTAAGAAGATTTATAGGGAAGCAAAGACAGTTGCTGATTCTTTAGCAAAGCTTGCAGTTTTGCTTACTCTTGGTTTAGTTTGGCTGGCCAACCCACCACTCTTGCTGCTCTTTGTTTGTTAGCATATTCTGCTGGAGTTTTACATTTAAGGAAGATGTAATTTTGGGTTAAATTCCTCCATTTAAAGTAAAAATTTAATATTATTAATCACTAATAAAATTTAAATTAAATAAATTCAAATTAAAAAATGGCAAAAAGACTAAATTAACAATATTTGCGAAACCTAACCTTTAAAGTCTCATTTGTTAAAAAAAAAGGTTAATTTTGTCCTTCTAAGAACATTTTTGCTAACTTGAGTGACTAAAATGAGCATCAAGTCTTCATTTGATAAAAAAAGAATAGACTGACAAATGACGTTTCTCCGATGATGACGGCGGATTAACAATAATTGAAGGGATTACAATAAAATAGGATACCATTTTATTATTTTCTTCCAAATATCTTGCAAAATTATGATTCGGTGTTTCCTTAAAATCTGAATAATTACCTTTCCCCATACCAAATGATGCTAGATCAAAACGAAAAATAATAGTGAGGATCAAATTCAAATCATACACTATTATGACGATACATACTGTTACACAAATAATATCTAATAATGTCTTGTTTATATAAATACATATATTCAAACATTTTGGATTTGACTAGTAGTTGCTGAAGACATTTCTGTTTGTTGGATGAGATCCTTTTTTTCCTTATTCTGTTTGAGCTCACCATAGAAGTAAGAAAGAAATCCCCAAAGAGACAAGGCAAGCGATACACCCTTTTCTGCTTGAAATTTCTCTTGGTAGAAAATAACGGCCAGGATCTCCGTCACCGGAAGCAGAACGGTGATGATGATTGCTGATGCCAAAGAAGAGGCACAGAATATCACACCTATGGCCCCCAAGAAGAACCCTTGCCATATGATTGCACTCCACGCCAATATCACATAGTACTTTGTTTCCCCAAGCTCAAATCTTCTTGCTTCTCTTGGAATTGCCTATACGACAATAATAATTGGATTAAGAGGACAAATAAAACATATTAATATTCATAACTTGTTTTCTTTCAAAAAAAAAAAAAATTTTATAACTAGTAACACAATCAAAACATTTATTTACCAATTAGGGACTAGCTTTTTTGTCATCCTACTTAGTATATATAAAAGTTGAATCTATTTGGCGCATAGAGCAACACTATTAGGTTATAATGTTATTCGGTTTGTGTTTATCTTTATATCTTTATATTAAAAAAAATAAAATAATGCTGTGGGTCTCGAGACATTAAGATTTATGACATAATATTTTTATATTTTAGTAGTATTTTAAATTATCCGTTCTATTGTTTGTACATATCTTTCAGATTAAAAAGAGTGGCTCACTATTTTTAAAAATTAACTCTTATATTATAAATTATACACAAAACAATTAGTGCCGTTAAATCTATGGCTATATATGCAGTGACCTACTAATTTTTATCTCAAAGCTCAATGCAGACAATTGACTGATTTAAAATTGAAAAACTAAAAAAAATAATAAAAATTGTGTTCGAATGTAGAAACACTTATTTGGCTTTTCAAAAAAGAAAAACACTTATTTATGTGTGGAAAAAATATATTACTATTAATTAATAACATAATCCCATTAGTAACTTTTTGTAATCAAAAGGTATAGTCTTAAAGATAAGACCAAATACTAACTATTATCATACCCAATTGGATTACGTGAAATTCATACATTTCAAAACTAAAAAAATAAAATAATTTATGCTGTACAGCCAATAAAGGAAGATGAAGTTAAAGAAAGATGAAAATTCTACTACTTGTGAACTCTTTTCTAAAAGTTGCTATAAAGTTATAAGTCTTATAAATTTGAATAAAATAATTTAATAGTCTAATAGAACGTGTATATAAATAAATCCAAAAAGACAATGTTAAAAAAAATAAATAAATAAAATCAAAATTATCAAACCTCTAAAATATGGCCACCAGAATAGCATGAAATAATTAAAAATGGATTTGAAATAAGATGAGGTTATCTCTTTCTAAGGAAAATTGCATGTGAAGAGCGACCCATTCTTAGATTTTATAAGCGCAGAGCTTCCCCTAGTGGAGAGTGGAGACCACACAAACGTAAATTCTACAACTTGGTTTGACGAACGTCATTTAATTAATCAGAAACAAACAAATTCCGACCGGCGAAGAAAAAAAAAAAAAAGACTTGAAAAGGTTAAAGAAAAAGAAAAACAAACCTTAAAATCATTATTAATGAGCATTCCAATGGTGCAGACGCCAGTAGCAAATATGCACATAACAGTCTGAATCTCCAGGACGAGGGTGTAACTAATTTCTTGCTTTGCTCTTTTGTACGTCATCTCCACCAACGGTAAAATAAACCCGTATAGAGCTGAAGCTGCTATTGTCATAACAAATCCTAAAACATACACTCTGTTCGATTCATGTGCCGGCCGGTCACTCGCCGTATGCATGGCCAGAACTCCTGCTCCTATTGTCAGCAGAACTACTGCGTTTATTGAGTATGGGGTGAACTTTTGTTTAACCATTAGATAAGCAAATACAGCCGTGAAAGCCAACTGTGAAGCTAAAATCAAAGATGAAGTTGAAACCGGAAGACGAGCTACCCCATAAGCGTAAAGATAGTCATCCAGGCCGGTGAGGATTCCGATGACGGCGGACGCCAGAAACAGACCTGGTTTCATTAAGAAGAGTTTTGTTGTGGTGGTGGTGGAAGAATGACGGCGGCGGTAGCTTAGGAGGAGAGGAATAAGAATTATGGGCCAACCGCCGGTTTCGAGCCAACTTGAAAGCCAAACACGTTTACCTCCATGTATGAAGTAGAGACGCATTATTAAAGGGCCGCCGCAGTTTCCTATGGCTAAAATTAAGCAATTTAGAATGAGTAGGGCTTTTCTTACGGCGGCGTTACTCGCCGGTTGAGGCTGACGATCTTCCTTGTTCTCCATCATCACAAGTCTCTAGCTTCTCTTCTTTCGATTTGTTTGTTTCTCTAATAAAGTGGACACTAATGCCATCACTGCAAATATTTAATACGCAAATATAGAGTATAATATATTGTCATTAAGCGTGACGGGCCAAATAATAAAACTAGTATTAAAAATGAGGACCACAAAAATTTAAGATGTCCTCTTTGGAGAAGGAACCACCTCCCCCTCCTCAGGATGATCGTACTACGAAAAAGGTAAAGATTCGTGCGAATAATTCAATCTCATAAGGTGTCTCGGCTCCTCTTTCTTTCAAAGATTGCCTTCTTCGTGAAACTGATATGGTTTCTAATTCTATTAATAAGGATCCTAGGACGAAAGAGGAAGGAATGGATACAAATTGTATTCCTAAGAATAGGGCTGTAAACGAGCCGAGCAGCTCGCGAGTGACTCGCCGCTCGGTTCGTTAAATGCTCGTTCGAGCTCGCTCGAGCTCAATTTTTGAGCTCGTTTATTAAACGAGCCGAGCTCGAGCAGGCCAATGATCGGCTCGACTCGTTTACAACCCTACCTAAGAATGTTACTTCGGGTAACAATTCCGTTTTGAATGAAGATATTGATATCATGGTTTTGGATGCTTCGAATGTGATTGTTGATACGTCGAGTGAGTATCCTAAAATCATGCTTAGTGATAAAATGAAAGCAGCGTTAAGTCATCCATGGAAGAATGCAGTCATTATCCATCTCTTAGGTCATAATATTGGCTATAAAGTACTTTGTTCTAAGATTCATGGCTTATGGAAATCGAAAGGAGTTATAAGGTTATTGATCTGGCCAATAACTTCTTCCTGGTGAACTTTGGAAGGGAAGAAGATCAATTTAATGCTTTTCTTAATGTACCTTTTGTCATTTTTGGTCATTACTTTGCGGTGCAGCCATGGACTCCTTCCTTTTGCCTTAATGATGCCTCTCTTAGTTCTTTAATGTCTGGGATTTGATTGCCTCTCTTAATTATTTAATGTCTTGGGTTTGATTTTCAGGGATGAGATTGCACTTGTATAGAAAAATTATCCTTAGAATTATTGGAGATACCATTAGAAAGGCTATCAATATTGATTATAACACTATTGGGGTGTCTGAAGGAAAATTCGCACATGTTGCGGTTAAGACTGATTTGAAAAAACCTTTAGTCTCTAAGTTTGAAAATAATGGGGTTTTACATCATGTTGAGTATGAAGGATTATTTAACATTTGTTTTTATTGTGGCCGCTTTGGTTGTACTAAGGATAAGTGCCCTAAGACCAAGGTTCAGGATTCATCTATGGTGACTGAGCCTGTTGCTTGCTTTCTAAAATCATCCAATGCTGCTAAACAGATTAATAATGTGGAATTTGTTCAAAGAGAATAGTATGAAGACTGCATGTTGCCTCCGGTTAGGTGTTGGTGCGGAATGATTAACAAAAAAAGTGGTAAGAAAGCGAAAGGTAACAATAACAAACAGCAAAGTTTTCTCCAGAAATCTCGGTGTGAGATTCTCTCGGATTTGATTTAAGAATCGAATAAAGATAAGGTAATAGTAAGAAATATGAAAAGTAGGAGAAAGGATAATGACATGCCTGCCAAGAATTCTTCTAAAAAGGGTAAGGGAATTTTACAGCAGACGGTTTACCAAGTTAAGGTTAATAATATTACTAGGCATGCCTAACTTAGCTTTTTCAAGGCACAGTAGGCCAAAACTCAGCAGTCTGATCCTGTAAGTGTGATTCCTCAAACTGATGGGGTTCAATTGACTATACAAGTAGCGAATGTGAATGTTTTGAATCCTATCTTTCCTGATTCTCATATGGATATTGTACTTGTTTTTCCCCCTAGTTTCGGTCTTAAACAATCTTTTATAGAAGGTCAAGTTTATTATTCCATTTTTCTTAACTTTTCTATGTATCAGCAAGTGTGTTTTACTCTTAACCCTGGCCATACTGTTGTTATTATATAAGGCCATGTCGTGCCTCTTGATCTTTCTGATGATGGTGGTTTTGTTCCTCATTGTGTGGGTTCTAAGAGTGGGTAGTAGAAACATAATAATGCAACTAGTCTTCATTTGAAATTTAATAAAGTGTCTTTTAAAAAAGATAAGAGATTGAAAGACACCTCTTTTATGGATTTAGTACTATTTATAGATGCTGTTTGTAACACCCCATCTCGGTCTAATGGGTGGATGTCAATAACAAATTCTACTTCTCTTCTGGGTGGTATACCTGGTAGTTCTTCCGGGAATACGTATGGAAATTCACGGACCGTAGGAATATTTTGCAACTCATTGGTTTCCTTTTTCGCTTCTAATGCATACACCAAATAAGCTTCACAACCTTTTTGCACTTGTCTCTTTACTATCATAGCTGAGATGACATTGTTCAGATAGTCTCTCCTTTTTCCTACTAGAGTGACTTCCTCACCTTCTGGAGTTTGCAAGGTCACTCGTTTCCATTCGCAATCCACTATTGCCTTGTGTTTGGATAACTAATCCATACAAGAATTACATCAAATTCTAAAAAAGGCAACTCCATCAAGTTTCTAAGAAATTTCTTTTCATGAATTTCAAGGGGACAATCCAGGTATACCTTCCTAGTGATCACTTCGTCACCCAAGGGACTAGTAATTATCATACCAGTTTCTTCCAAGTCCACATTTAAATGTTCCAATTTTTTATTCAACATGCATATATATGAATGTGATGAGCTTGGATTTATTAAAGCGTAAATGGGCACATTAAACATAAATATCTGACCTGCTACAACATCTGGCGCATCCTCTTTTTCTAGAGCTCCCATCGCATACATCCTAGCAGGTGCTGAACCTTCCGGTCTACTAGCTGCTTCTGATTGCATTTGTAGGCCTCTTCATCGGCCTCGACCTCTACCTCTGCCTGTTCCTATATTAGACCCTTCTGAAGGTGTTAGGTTCTTGTTATGTGATCTAGGGCAATCCCTTACTATATGATTAGATGACCCACAAATAATACACTGTCCAGTCAAATACCAATATTCGCCAGGGTGTTGCTTATAACAGGTTTCACACTGTAGGTATACAGATCTCTCTTCTGCAGAACTGTCCAATTGGTTTGATCCATCGCGACTACGTCCGTGACCCCTTCCTAATCTTCCTGTGCTAATTTTTGATGTTGCATGTCTGGATCCGCCTCCCGTATAGCCCTGACTCTGGTTACCTCTCTGATATCCTCTAGAGGAACCTTCTCCCCTAGATTTTTTTTTTTCTAGAAAACTGAGAATTCCCCGAGGCACTCTGAGTCTGACCTCGTTTCTGTTGTCTTCGCTGCCTGTGATTTCTTTAATTTTCTTGCATTTACTCCAATTTGAGTGCAGTAGATACAAGACTAAAAAACTCTCTAGAAGGTGGGTTCACCAACTGCATTTTTATGTCGTCATTTAAGCCTTCCTTGAAGTACTTACAATGCTCCACCTCACTAGTTATCATGTTCCTGGCATACTTGCTAAGTTTGGTGAAATCCTGCTCGTACTCCATTACTGTCATCCGATTCTGTCTCAAATATAAGAATTTCTTCCTTTTTCAATTCAAATATGTCTCTGTAATAAACCTCTTCCAAAATTCCTCCAGAAAGAATTCCTAGGTTCTCTGTTCAGGTGAAACCCATTGTCTTACGGTATCCCACCACTCGTATGCTTCTTCCATTAGTAGGGAGGTTGTACAAACTAACCTCTCTTCTGGACTACACTACAGCTGGTCCAACACTCTAATAGTTCCTTCAATCCAGTATTCCACAGCCGCAAAATCTTCCTCTATTGTTGCCCTAAATTCCTTAGCACCATATTTTCGAATCTTCTTTATTGGGGGTTATCGCTCCCGTTCTACTATAGAAGCTAATACTGGTGGTGGTGGTGGTGGTGGTTGAGCAATTCTGGCAATCTGCTGTAAAGCAGCTACCATCTGTCGTAATATGTCATTCTGATTGGGTGGCCCAACAGCGGTAGGTTCGGGTGCTGGTTCCTGCACCTCTTCGGGTGCTATAGTCCTAGAAGTAGGAGACTCTACCTCTGCTTTTATAGCTTGTTACGATTCTTGAGACATCCTACAGTAGATGCAATTATATCTTATATCGTCAGTTCGGCATGGCAGCACATATACATATTTTCTTTTAGTCATATGTGGCATGTATATAAAATAATAAAGATATATAACAAACATAGTTTTATTTATTTATATATGCTTTTTCTCATACAACCTATCTGACCCCTATTATATACAACAAAATTTAGGGTTAGTACTACCAGTGTACTGTGTAAAAAATATGTATAAATATTTACAAACTAACTATCCTCTCACTGCCTAAGTGTTGGGTCCTTCCCTTGGTCTCATTAGGGGAAGTGGTGCAACTCTTAGGGCATAAGTGGCTGAATTTGAGTCTTTCCCCTAGTCTTCGTTATCGGTAACTGCCCCCGACTCAACCTCAGGTACAACATTATTTGAGTCCCTAACATTTATCTGTCCCACTTGGCGTCTAACCTCGTCCTGCAACTCCAATAGCTCTATATTTAATATCCTCACATAGGTATTAAGGTTTTCAATAGCATCACACTCCATATCCTTAACCCTTCATAAAATAGCATTCTCACCCCTAAGTCTCTACACCTCCCGCTTTAGGTCAGCAATCTTGCTCTGCAGAGCCTCGACTATATCAAATATATCTACCCTCGGGGATCTGTCTTCCACCGGATCACTCTCCCTACTCTCACTAGGACCAACCTCTTTCTTTTTGATAGGCAGCTGTTCCTCTCGCATACTGCTCCTCTCGCATACTGCTCCTCTCGCATACATCTTTATGCTTGTCGCTGTCCATCCTGTCTTTGGTATCACATAATATGATAATGACTATACTAAGTATACTATATTCATTTTCTCCTATATTATTTCTCCCAGAACTGGCTAAATCGGGGCTATGTCAAAGCTCTACTTAGTTTGGAGTTGAACTAGGTGATAAGGGTATGACGCGTCATATACTATTTGTATAACAGTACCGCATCCTATTTGTTATTTGATCATTTATTGATAAAGCGCCTAATTATTTGCTATATAGCCTGGCTGCTCATACATGTGCTCGACTAACATTTGATATTTGATATGAGAATTTATTCAGTGATTCCAATACCTTCGTACTGAGATTATTGGATATATGACCATTGTTTGATTGATTCATTTGATTTGCCTTATCCCAGATTTCTGCTAAATACCTAGTAGAGTAAAGTAAATAAATTGCCAATTTGGTAAATATGCATATTTAGTTGCATACTTGTACTGGTAAACCACCTATTCTATTTCAAGTAATTTTTTTTAAAAGTTTGATTTGATTTATACCCTTTTTGCTTATATTTTCTATGTATTTATTTATTTATTTCCAATAGTTAAAGTACCCATTAGGCAATAGTGTTCAGCGAGTTATTTCTATAAGTCGCAAGTTAGCAGTAGTAGCGGTAGTAGCAAGTATTCGTCAGCACCGACCGGCACTTCCAAGGCAGCATAAAGAGTATAATTTTGTATATGTTAGTGGTTTTAACAGTGGCATGTATATAACTTAGTTGTTACTCCCAGATAAATATTAGTACCCATTTCCGTTGTCACAGATTCAGATCCTTTTGATACGAAAAATATTGGCCAACTATGACAATGTCACAAACTACCACTAAGGAAAGGCCAATATAGTAGCTGATGCACTTAGCAGAAAATTGGTGCAAGCACTTTGTGCAATGAGAATAAGCATAGAGGGGACAGAGGATAAGACTGTGTTAGCAGAAATGCACGTGCGACCAACCTTACTACAGCAAATTTAAGAAACTCAGGAAAAGGATGAACAAGTGAAGAAATGGAGAAAGCAAAAACAAGAAAATTAAGGGGACAACTTTCAAATACAAGCGGACAATGTTCTATATTACAAGGAAAGAATGGTTGTGCCTAAAATAGGAGACCTGAGAGAACAAATCCTATACGAAAGCCATAGTAATCCATATGCTATGTATCCCGGAAGTACGAAAATGTATCAAGACTTAAAGAAATTATATTAGCAACCTAGGATGAAGAAAGATATTGTGAGATATGTGACTAAATGCCTAACCTGCCAACAGGTTAAGGAGGAACATCAAGTGTCCGCAGGATTGCTTCAAACAATAACCATACCAACATGGAAATGGGAACAAGTGACAATGGAATTCATCACAAGGCTACCAATGACAAGGGATAAGCATGATATAGTATGGGTAATAGTTGATAGACTCACCAAGTCGGCACACTTTTTACCTGTTCGAATGTATTACTCATTGGACAAGTTCACAAAATTATATGTCAAGGAAATTATGCCATTACATAGAGTTCCAGAAACCATTATTTCAGATAGAGATCTATAATTTACATCAAAATTTTAGGAAAGAATACACACAGTACTTGGAACTCAACTAAAATTCAACACTACCTTTCACCCACAAACAGATGGACAATCAGAAAGGGTGATTTAAATCTTAGAAGATATGCCGTGGTTATGTGTTATAGAACTTAAAGGAAACTGGGATAGACATCTAAGCTTAATAGAGTTCACATATAATAATAGTTATCAATCCAGCATACAAATGGCTCCATATAAAGCACTTTATGGAAGAAAGTGTCAATCACCAATTGCTGGACAGAGCTAAGCGAGAAGAAATTAATAGGTTCAGATTTAGTCAAGGACATAGAGGAGAAGGTAAAGATCATTCGAAGTAGACTGAAAGCAGCATCCGACTGACAGAAATCTTATGTAGATCTCAAGATGAGAGATATAGAATATGTGGTTGGAGATAAAGTTTTCCTCAAGGTTTCTCCATGGAAGAAAGTGCCAAGGTTCAGACAGAAGGGCAAATTAAGTCTAAGATTCATCGGACCTTACGAAGTGATCGAGCATATTGGTCTGGTAGCTTACAAATTATCTTTACCACCAAAACTAGACAAGATACATAATGTTTTTCATGTTTCAACATTAAAAAGATACCGATTGAACTTTTCACATGTCATAGAAGCGCAAGATATAGAGATTCAACCCGATTTGACCTATAAAGAGGAATCGATAAAAATCTTAGTACATGAGACCAAAGTACTTCGAAACAAGGAAATTCCATTGGTAAAAGTCTTATAAAAAAATCACAAGGTTGAAAAAGCAACATGGGAATCCAAAGATACCATGAGATAGTAATATCCCCATTTGTTCGCATCTGAATAAGCTTCGAAGCGAAACTTAAAATTTAGTGGGGAGGAAATGTAACATTCGTCTGCTGGAGATACTGCATAAGTGCTAAGTTCACGTATGACCCAGAACCCATCGGGACTCCGAGGTTAAGCATCGTGATGGGAAACCTTATGGGGAACTATAAATACATGTAAATAGTAAAGAATATATGATAATAAAGATACTAGATCGACGACTATCGCATTCAGAGGCAAAAGTAGGCCAACGGAGCTCAACGGGCAATATAAGAGATGTTGAGGACCTAAGCGAAATTTTTTAAAAAGTTACGTAGGGTCTTAATAGTGCCTATAACGGATGTCAAATATGAAATATCGAGAGTTTACTGGTCACAATGAAGCGTCACAGCATTTTTCAAAAACGCGAGTATAAAAAGATATGTCGAAATTCCTACGAAGGGCATTTTGGTCATTTGCATTGATGAGGTTCCAAATGATCATATGTGGAGGTTTTATGATGTATTTTGTCAAAATTAAAAAGGTTGGATCATTGACTTGATTCTAGCCAATAGATATGCTTGGACCTTAAAAATCGATTAAAAAGTGGGAACAAATGAGCATGCTTATACATTGTCTATTAATGCCTATAAATACCATGAAAATGACCAAATGGTCACCACATCAACCAAGGAAGGATAAAGGAGAAGAAGAATTTCAAGGTAAACCTTATGCTTAAGCTTGAATTTTATGATTTTTAGCTAGAATTTTAAGTTTTATGCAATCTATAACTTATATTTAGGCTTAAATCAATATTTTCATTAGCTTGTGATATGAACCATAGATGGATGAATAGTGAAAAAATTAGGGTTCATGCTGGAAGGCTGAAAATGAAGTGAAAATGATAGAAAATGGAAGTTTAAGCTTAGTTAAGCATGTATTTTGCTAGAATTTGTAAAAAATAATTAGATAGGCCTATGAAATCTTGACCTAGGGTTTTTATATATAACCTAAGGATGATGTTTATATAGGCAAACAAGAAGAAAAAGGTTAAGAAGGCCATTAAAAGTGCAAAGGAAGCTTAAAAATAAGGTTTAGTATTTTAACTTTAGAAATTGTCTAAGTTCTCTATTTTTTTTCATTATGGCCGAATGGTTTCTTGTATGTGATGTTGTATTTTGATGTTGTTATGCTTATAGGATGTGATTTTAATTAAGTATAAGCCATTTGAATTACAAAAGAATCCATCCAAACTAAGTATACAAAAATTGCCTACAGTGGACAAAAACTTTGATAAATTTTAATTAAAAATCCTAATTGGATTTAAAGGACTTCATTTCCTTTAATAACATATCATAAGAGGTCTTAAAATCAATTTTGCAAGAAAAAAAAATACAAATCCGTCATTGAACCCCAACTTGGGTCGAATGGTCTCTAAGGAAAGACCATTTGTGCCATTTTTCATCCCTTAACATTTTCAATGCCTAAACCTCTAAATTTTTAAATGAAACTTCACAAGTGTCTTACCAACACATAAAGAAATGTATATGACTCATTTAAGGTACCTAAGAAGGCCTTGGATGGGTTATATACTATTCCATTTAAGTTGATAAAGTTAGCCAAATTACTATTCATTTTGTAAATTATTATTCATTTGGTATTTTTGGTTACTACTCATTTTATAAATTACTATTTATATGGTCAATTTTCCAAGTAAGCCTAAATGATAATCAAATTGAATAAGAAATGATAAAAATGTATTCAAATGTTTAATTATGGACTAAAGGTCCAAAAATAAGTTAATGACTACAAATAGTTGAACATGGAATTATTATTTGATAATTGACTTGTAAAAGTATTTGTAACCTTTATAAATCAATTCATTTGCATATCATATAAACTTTGAAATACAAAGCTCTATTAGGTTTGGAGTCGAACTAGGTGATAAGGGTATGACGCGTCATATACTATTTATATAGCGGTACTACATCCTATTTGTTATTTGATCATTTGTTAGTGAGGTGCCTAATTATTTCCTATATAGCCTGGCTGCTCATACATGTGCCCGGCTATCATTTGATATGGAAATTTATTCAGTGATTTTAGTACATTGTACTGTAATTATTAGATATATAACCATTATTCATTTGATCCATTTGATTTGCCTTATCCCAAAGTTCCGCTAAATACCTTGTAGAGCAAAGTAAATAAATTGTCAATCTGGTAAATACATGTATTTATCCGCAAAGCTGTATTATAATTCACTTGTTCTGTTTCAAATGTTTATTTTCAAAATTTGATTTAACTTGTTTTTATTTTATTTATATTTTCCATTATTTCATTTATTTCCAATAGTTATAGTTAAAGTACCCAGTGAACAATAGTGCTCAGCGAGTTATTTTTGTAACTCACAGGTTAGCAGTAGTAGCAAGTGTTCGTCAGCACCTATCGGCACTACCAAGGCAGCACATAAGGGTATATTTTTGTATATTAGTAGTTCTTAGTTGTGGCATGTATATAACTTAGTAGTCACTCCCAGATAAATGTTAGTATATATAAACCTTAGTAATCCTAAAATGATTATATGGCTTGGGTTTTTATTTTGTATTAGTATTTGAAGTGTTTACTTTCGTTTTATATGAGGAGTGAGGGTATGAGGACAGATTGTCAAAGTGTTTGTGAAAATTTTTATGCAGGATTGGTGAATAGTCACTGTTACTATTAATGGATAATTGTATGTGTAGCGAAACTCTGGCGAAATTTTCGTACAATTTGACCAAAAATTTGATTAAGTAAAAATTGAAAATTATTTGGCAAGGTTCAACTTAACCCAAATGTTTAAACTAAAATTATGAGATATAACTCCAATATCAGTAGGTAGCATCTATCGAGGCCTAACCATTATGCCGAGATGGGGTGTTACACTGTTAATAAGATTTTTAATGTTATTTTAGATGAACATATGGGTGAGGATGATTGGATTGGAGAGTTCTCTAAGTCTAAGGAAGAACCCTTTAATCCTTATATGATTGACTATTGATAGATATAAGCAGTATGGTATGGAACTGCCGAAGGGTAGCTAATTCTAATACTACAAACTTTGCAATCATATATTAGATAACATAATCTTAATTTGGTTATTATTCTTAAACTCAGACAAGTGGTGTGGGAGCGGATAGAATTATTGCTTGCCTTAACTTCTCTAACTTACATAGAATGGAAGCCAGAGGTTTTTCAGGAGGTATCTGGGTTTTGTGGAGTGATGATCTTTCAGTTAATGTGATTGTTACTAACATGTAATTTGTTCATTTGAGCATTAGGTTGCCTCGTGGTAATATGGTGTTATACACTGCTATTTATGCGAGTCCTAATTCGGTTATTCATCGGTATCTGGGTTTTCTCTAGGATCTGAATATTGATAATTTAGTTAATTGGTGTATCATTGGTGATTTTAATTCGATCCTCTTTCCTCATAAGAAAAAAAAATTCATCTAATGATCTTTCATTTTGTAAGTTGTTTAGCAGGCTATGGTTGGGTTCTTCTTGTTGTCAACCTCTCATCTAATGAAATATTGACCGCAACATCTGTATGTAATCAAGGGACCCTAGGTGTGACCTCCTCCTGAGGTCATTTTTGCCCCTAGAACTAGTCTTTTGGGCAACCTCCCCTTGAGGTCGCTTAAGTGTTGTCGTTTTCTTTTGGGGCCTTCTTTGTTTTCCTCTAGGAAGCATAGAAGTAATGGTCGCCTTTCTTTGACCTCGAGGCTCTATATGCCCTTAAGGATTTAAATTCAGGAATACAACAGCTTTTTTAGCACGTCTAAATCCATGGATGCATATGCAAAAGTAATAAATCAGAGAAAAAAATACCATATAATATATATCTTAGTAAAGTAAGAAGTGTGTGTGTGTTACTGTCCATAAGAGGTCGCTCTCTAGTGCCCTCATGGCATTTGTAAAATTTATGGTAAAATGTTTTGGGTATACTCCCCTAGCCCCTAAATCCTAAAAGAATTTAACTTAACTTTTTCTTGGCAAGAGAGGCTAAGGGAGACAGTTTACATATGCTATTGCTCCATGAGGTTAGGAAAGTAAACTCCCTTCCATTATTTATCCTCACTAGCACTAGGTTGCCTTTGTTAGAACTAAGGATAGATCCCTTATCTTGCTGAAGGAGTTTGTACCTAGAATGAGCTTCTAGGTAATTGTACCCGGTATTGTCTATGTTTAGCATGAACATTTCACTTAGCATTTTGAAGGATAAAGAGAAGCCTTCGGCACAAGCTAGGGCATGAAGGCAGTATAGGGTTTTAAACAACCTAAGCCCTAGTTGGATAGATGCAATGTTACAATACCTAAAAAGATGTTCAATAAAGGGGAGTAAGGGGAACCTCACCCTATGTTTGAGGTGTTCACGAGTAAGGAGAAGAGATCACCTTCTTGCCCATGATTTTGGGGATGTAGACTCCATGTCAAGAATGGCAACCTTATAAAGCTCAGAAAATTTGGATTGACGGAAGAACAGGGGTAAAAAATTTCCCTAATATATTACTATTATTTAAGATGGTTAGGCTTCTTCTCCATCTGAAGTTTATCCCTCAATTAAGGTGCTTGGTGTGAAATTGAAGGTCTGGAGGTCGCTCTTTGACAATCTCGAGTGTTTAAGGAAGTTTGAGCTTCCTCTTCTGAAAGAAGGTCGCTATTAGATAATTGCCTAATTAATTCTGGGGTTAGCGATTTCTCATTGGAAAAATGGTCGCTGTCACCCAACCTATCACTACCTAGCCTAGAATCACAGAAATCTGATGAAGACATTGTCTAAAAGGTGGTATAAGGAAAAAAGAGAGGTACCTGGTAAAAGGTTGAGGTCGCTAAAATTTTTGCTAGAGATAAGAGTAGAAAGGTTGTTGAAAAATTTCGAAAGCAGTAGAGTAGAAATGAAGGGGGAGTGACCCTTTTATACATAGAGATGGCGCATAATTCTAAGTGCAATAAAGGCTTCTAATTACTAGAATGCCTTAGCGACATGTCTAATAGATAAGAGGTACATAGTGGAGCAATTGACCAGGGGTACCGAAATGTCGCATGGATAAAAGGTTCTAGAATTTAGGCCGGGCTATATTTTCGCCTAAATTTTTCAACTTCAAGGTGAAGGGAGTTCGCGACTTAGAATGGTGGATGCGACCTTTGGTTAGTCTGAATAAAACATGGAATAACTTGGACTGAGGGGAGATATATGTAAGCCTTCTCTATGTTTAGGGCTCCTCAAAGTTTGGGGTTACCCTATACTCAGTCTAAAGGGAAATCGTCCTTATTCAAAACTCAGGGTAAGGTCGCCTGTACTTACTCTAGGAGAGAGGTCGCTTCTATTTGGGCAGGGAGAGAGATCACCTTACTGACCTTGATCTCCTTTCCAAGCCTAGCTACTGAACTCTGAGAATCTAATGGCCTCTTGGTCTCTGAGATTCAAGAGGCCCAAAGAGTTCTATTGGACGCGAGAATGTCGAGTTTTTACTATGTATATAAGGCCAATTTCAGGCCTCTGTCAGACCTAATCAAATTTTCAGACTTTTAACCATAATGTCCTATACTAACCAATCTAGTTAATTCAATTCATGCGCTACATAGGAGAAAAAATTAAGGCATATAATATTTTACAAAAGATTGAAGTAGCATGGAGTGGAGATGCTTTAGTATAGTAAGTAATGCTAAGGTTTCTTAATAACAAAAACAAGGTATTTTGCATGTTACACACAGTAATTGTTACTTCCTAGTATTGGCCTCTGTAAAATTATTTATGTCAGTATCCAGTTATCTTATTAGTAATTATACTGAATAATAATTTTATAAGAGTTACATAACACCAACCATCTGATTTTTTGAAGGCCATGCTCTCCTAACAAGTAGATTTATCTATAGTTTCTTTTGGTTGTAACTTTTCTTCGAATCCAAATTAGAGTCACTACTCTTTAATCGTCTTTCACCTTCGATATCGAAAGGCAATGTAACCTTAAAATCGCAGCCAGAAGGGGTAGTTTTCAATTTAAGTTTTTGAAAACAGAATAAAATCAGAAGAAAGAAATCCAAAGTGGTGATTTATGAACAAAATCCTTACCATTAACCAATGTTTTTGGGGAGACAACCAGAATCCTCACCTATCAAATTTCTCAACTCCAACACCGTTCGTGATAATTACTTATGATGCTTCTACCGTTTAAAACTCAGCTCCATAAAGGAAACTACGATTGAGAGGAGTTAGGGATTTTGATCGACAACTAAATTAAAATATGTCAAATTAATGCATCAATTTAAAAAAGAACAAGAAGCTAATCTTCATTTCAGAGTTCATAAGAGAAAAACGGATCCTAAGCTTTGAAAATGACTAAATCTTAAAATGAAAAAATTTAGTAATTTCAACTCTGAATTCCACCATTACTGTTGTTGCAATTTCTTTTTCTTCAGTTATGTGCAAACTAGAAAGAGAGTTCGAATATGTACCTGTAAATTTTCAAATACATAAATGGATCTTCATCTCCTTCAAGAAAATGAATTAAAAATAAGAATTATGATTATCAGAAAAATTTGTCTGAGAAGCTTGAATCGTTGATAGAGCATTGTCAATTCTATCACCCACAACCTTCCATCAAAGCTGACATAACTAATAAGGACGCTATCATTTACTGGAAGTAAAATAATGTCAAAGAAAATGGAAAAAAAAAAGAACGTAAAATGAACGAAGAAAGATGAAGCGCATAAGAGTAAAAATAAAAATAATCAAGGGTAGCTATTATTATAAGGAAAAATACAAATAGGTAGCTAATTTTGTCAAAATAGTAAAAAGGGGCAATTTTTATCCCCAAAAAAAAAAAGTTAAAAAGGGTGCTATTTTTGTGTTTTCCTTTTAATTACTTAAGTAGGGTTGTCATGGTACCCAATCTACGATACATGTTTCAATACAGCCTGGAGGACGGGTGGATAAAATTCGCACCGTAAAATGGTGCAAGAAAGGATTTTTGAAAAAAAAAATCATAGACTAAGGTATTGTTTGGTTCAAAACTTGCTTTCATGCAAATATACTTCCCATAAAGTTATACTTCCCATAAAGTTTAACTTCATTGGGGTCATAGGGTGAGTTTAAAATGCCAACTTTCCCTCCATCTTATTTAAATTCCATTTCCCCTCCAACTTCTTTCCAACTAAATACTTCAACTTTTATGAAAGTATGCTACTTTCATGGAAGTCCAACTTGTTACATCCCGACTCTCTATTAGTTAGTTATTTATGAGATTTTCATAGATGATAATGTTTTTGTAGGGGGTTTCGAGTCCCGAGGCATAGGAGCGTCGGAGTCAACCTCAGGATTTGTGCTAGTATCGACTAGATTTGAGGTAATTCTTTATTTGTTATTTAGCGTTGGACTTAATTAGGTTGGGCTAATATATATATATATATATATATATATATATATATATATATATATATATATATATATATATATAGTTGGGCTAGGGATTAATGTTAGGCCATAATGAAATTAAGAGGAAAATAAGAAAAGAAGATGAGGGGAGTATGGGAAACATGGGCTAAGCCCACTTGTTGAGTCCAAAGTTTGTGACCCACATAACTTCAAAAATATCTTCCCTCATCTACACATATCTAGACTCTGCCATTTCATTCTTCCACCACCTCCACCCGCCACATCTCTTCTTTCTTCTCCATTTTCTTTTTCTTTCCACTAACTTCCAACATTCTCATCATCTTCCACTAAACTCCTCTATCCTCTTGTTTCCTCTCCCTAGTCAGCCCTTCTCTCTCTCAAAAAACAAGAAGACGTTCTCATCTTCTTTTCAAAAAATTAAAGGAAGAGCTTAAGTAAGAGGTAAGAGGTAATATGTTGATGTAAGTTAGGGTTTTATGGGAGATCTAGTAAATCTTTTATAATATATGCTAGAAATGGTTTAAGTAGGAGTAGATCAAGTAGGGTTAGTAAAGATTAAGATTAAAATAGAAACCCTAGGGCTAAGAGCTAAGATTTTATGTTTATTTTAAAAGTAAAACTAAAAATGTATGTATTTTCTAGGGGATTTGGAAGCCAAAGCTAAGGACAAAGGCAAAGAGGTTGCCTAGCTTGGTGGGAGTCCATATTTTGAGGTTTGGTGCTTTAACACCATATTTCTTAAAGTTTGATTTTCATTTTTCTTGAAAAACTTGAATGTTTGTGATTTTGAAAAGTGGATTTTGAGATTTGAGTATAAATGTACTTATCTTATGATTTACCCTTTATTTAAGCTTTATGAAATGTAAATGTTGCTTGGGAATGGTTTTAAAGTTTAAACATTTGATTTATGGGTTGGTTATGCTGAGAAAAGTGATTTTCAAAATCTGCAGTCTGTTTTTAGCAAGTGTTGCGTCCGTGACTTGTATATCACGCTCGCGACAGGCTTGTCAAAAGGGGCATCTCGTCCGCGAGACAAGCCTGCGCGGTCGCAGCATAATTTCTGGTTGCGTTTGGATCTCAGCTAAAGATCTTGAGCCCGCGACTTTATTTTCTCGCCCGTGACACTTTTAGAGAAAGTCCAGACTTGATTGGAAATTATGTCTCGCCCGAGACTAAGGGCATCTCGGTTGTGACTACATTGCCAAAGCAACATCTCGCCCGCAACCAACATGGCGTGAGCGCGACAGTGCCTGTAACCTAAATATGTGAATTTGTTTCCAAAGGTTCTCCTTAACGGTTTAAGGGGTTTCTATACTTACTGGAAAAGCATGTCATTGTTTGAAAAGCATATGCTTGATGATTAAATATGAAAAATGATGTGAAAGGAATATGATGAATGTGAAATGATATTGAAAGTGCTTGAAATATTAATTTTTTTTTATGCTCATATGGCTCGCTTTAGAACGCTAGTGTTAAGAATACGATGCATCGTAGAGTTAAGAACTGCGGAATTGATATTGATATTGAAATGATTCATATAATGAAATGCGAAATCGTATTGGCGTTATAGTCTACAAATGGCTATACGGAATACATGTTGAAAGGAAAAGAATGAGAAAAGTATCGGCGTGCTAGTCTACAAATGGTTAGAGGGGATACGTAAACTATGGTATCGACGTTATAGTCTACAAACGGCTATACGAAATACGCATAGGACCCCGATTCTTATTGTCGAGTTCTTTTGAGTGCCACTAGAGCTAAAAACATGTATATTGTGAAAAATCTCATGGTTTATGACTCGCAAATTCTTGATGATTTCATAAATGCTTTATTTGTTCTATTTTAAATGTTTTGAATGTATTTATATAAATGTGGCTTTCAACTTCGGTTAAAGCACCCACTGAGCAAAGTTTGCTCAGCAAGTTTACCTGTTTAAACTCGTAGGTTGAAAAAGTAGCAGAGCAGATATCTGTCGCAGCCGGTTGAACTCAGCACAACAAACATATTCTTTTGGGTATTGATTTTTAAGTATTTTGTATTAGATAGATCTGACATGTACATGAATTATTTAAGGATGGTTATGCTTATGTATTAGTATTTTGTAACTTGAACTAATAACTTGTATATTTAAGTATCACATAAAGGTATTAGTTAAGTATGTTATTTAGAAGTGAATGTATGATTAATTTGAGGAGGTTATAAGGGTGGAGTGTTATTGAAGTGTTAGCTGTATTATATAAAAATAAATAAATAAATAAATAATAATAATATATAGGTTGACAGACTCGAAAACTAAGGAAAATAGTGCTTCTTCTAGACTCATTTGTGGACCTAGAAGGGGTGTTACACAACTTACCCCCAATCAAACAATGCCTAATAACCTGGTTTGCTCTTTATTTTTATGTTGATATAATATGTATTTTTTTTCATATAATATGTATTTTTTTTCTTAAACTGGCAAACAAATCCGCCCAACACTTTAACCGGCCTGCGGCAATGATGGATCATGGAATGGGTATCATATTCATCAACTAGTATAAAGATGGGTTTCCACGAACTCACCTTATAGTCAATCCTACTATTCTCTTGATAAATAATCTATCAACCGATTATTTAAGGGAATGTGATAAAAATAGCCCAAAAATATAGTATCATTAGTAAAAATAGCTCGGCCAAGTATTCCATTGATAAAAATAATCTGGGGAAGTTTTAACTGATAAAAATAGTCTGGACAATATTTTCATTGATAAAAATAGCGTATCCCAAAATACAACTAAAATAATCATGTATAATAGTAATTTTGTATAAAAAAATATGCAAAAATTGTACAAAAATAGTACAATAGATGTAAAACGAATAAAAAAATTATATACAAAACTATACGACAATTCTACAAAAATTGTTTAACAAAAAATCAATAAAAAATGGATATTTACAAAAATCTCCCTAGATTTTGCATATTCTACATTTTTTCTCCCTGTTTATTTTTTTGGAACAAAAATCTCCCTACATTTCAATTCTGTTGGACAAATATACCCTTCTGTCTATTTTTTCTATTAAAATAATGGTAAAAGGACTAAAATATAATTTTTTACAGATCCTTTTGAAAAAAACTCAAGAATTAAGAGATTGTTTTGATATTTTCCTTTTTTTAACGTTTTCTTCCCATATGAAGCCCTAGCCGTCGGCCTCCTTGTACAGCCAGCAGACCAGCCAACTCGGTCTTGATTACAAAAATATTGCCTTGAAACCGAATCCAAAGTAAACAAATGAGCACAAAATATATTCTTGCTCTTCAAAACTAAAGAAATATATTACTGTATTAGAGCTTAGCCTTGGTTTTTCAGAAATTTCACAAAACAGAGTGGTTACAAATGCAAAAGCTCAGAACTTGGAAACAAAAAGCTCGAGCACATTTGAATCATTTGAGGAGCAGTGGACTCGTAAACAAAAGATTTGTTAAATAACATATGAACTCGACCTTGGTTTTCTACTCGACCTTGGTTTTCTAGAAAATGCAGCAGCAAGCACATAAAAACAAGTTGGAAAAAAATGAAATTTGAGAGCTGATAAACATATGAAATCAAAGAAATCTTGTATACAAATTGTTCAACAGTTATACAAAAACTATTAATCTTCAAATTACAATTGTAATTATAAAAAATATATTATTCCATGCACTAAATAAGTCTTCTTTTGTTAATGCTCCAAATCTGCACAGTCTGCTAAAAAGGCACAAACAATATTTAAAACATGTACAAAAATTGTTCAATAATCAATTAATATGTGTATTTGATTAATATATTCAATTTATGTACAATGTGCATTCAATTTTAGCGCAAAAATAAATTCAATTTATACACAATACAAACTATGTTCAAAACGTATAAAAAATACATGGAAAAAATGTATAAAATATGTTTAAAACAGGTCAGCAAGGTAATTTTATACAAAGAGAGACATAAAACATGTATAAAAAGGGTAAATTTTTATTAAAAAATGTAAAAAAAGGTACGATTTTTTTAAAAAAGGTTTAAAAATTGCAAAAAAATAAAAAAAGCTAAAATTTTTGTAAAAAAATAAATACAAAACTGCTTCAAATACAATATAGATACAATTTTTTTGCAAAATAGGCAAAAACAAGAGTTCACTAGGCTAAGATTTCAATTAACGGGTAAATCTCTAGCTCTGGACTTCAAGAGGTCTCGAAGAATATAAAATTAATGTACTCATTCTGTAGTCTGAGAGGGTGAAATCAGTAAGGGGTTGTGTATGTATAGAGATTTAGAAGGGTATTACGGTTAAATATACTTCTTTTTTCTTTCTGAAAAAATTTAAGAATTTAAGGATTTCGACAATGATTCGCTAAAGGCAGAATGGCAAGTGGAAAGATTTGAATAAATTAAAGGCCAAGAGAGAGAAGATGAAAAGCTAAAGGAGTTGAATTCTCGGCTATTCAAGGAACGGAACAATGATAAGAACTTGATTGTGGAGTTACAGAAAAAGATTGGAGATTTAGGATGTGAGAAACTTCGAGCTGAGAGTGATTGTGAGTTTCTGAAGAAGAGGTTTGATGAATTGGGAACTCGGGTTGAAAGGTCAATGAACGAATTGAACAAATTGAAGCTTTTGAATGCTGAAGAGAAGCAGTTGGGTTTAATGAATGCTAGGGTTTCTGAGGAAACAAACCATTTGTAAGGGAAAGTATTGCCTGAATTCAAAACTGAAGTGGATGCACATGGGGACAAGCATTAGGAAAAATATTGTTTTACTTTGTTTCGAAATTTGATCAGCTGAAACAATGTAATTCAATTAAATTAAATGAACAAAGTAATGATCGTTGCTTATTGTTGTTTGGAATGACAGGGAAGAAAAAGCCTAGTGGGCAAGAATAATGAAATTTCTGCAGAAAATGTGGATGAAATTGGCTCTTTAAACGTTGATACAAGCATGGATAATGCAGGTATTACACAATTCTTTAGAATTGTCTCTTGTTTATGTTATCTGTTGATGAATTGGATGTATAAATGATGATTGCTTGCTGCATCTAAGTTACCAAGAGAAGTAGGTGATTGAAGCAGATGTTGGGGGTAGAAAAAGGAGGATTGTTGCAAATGATTCAGTGCCAAATGAAGTTACCGCAAGTCCTAGGACGGTGGATAAGAAAAGAGGTATCTAAGTTGTGCGCCGATTTAAAGCAAAAGCTTATTATTAACATGGGAAAAATATTTACTGTTTTGTTAACTTGATACATGAAATATATATATGGTTTTACTGGTCCGCTGTCAGCTATATAGTTCGGGGTGATGGTCAATTAGGAATTTAAATTATATAAACTTTTATGGTATAAGCTATTTTTGGTATAATTATTTAAATTACTTTTCCATTTTAGATTGAAAATTTCCATTTACAAAATGTTTCAACGATTGGCATGTAATTTCTGCTGATGATAGGAGCAGTGTTTTTTCATATTTGATCAATATTATCATGCGTATGTATACTATAAGAGACTTTTAGTAAGAGGGGGAAGTTCAAGATTGTCAAGTTATAAAATAAAAGCACAAGTTTCTAATCCTTAGCTTGTCTTCAGGGTAATCGACAAGCTAATTTGCTAGGCAGTTTTCATTAGTAGTATGATATAAGTTAGAACTACGTTTCATTAGCTTTTACCGAATAATCTAGGTTAGTGAGTTGGTATCTGGATAAGTAAAAAGCTATGCATTTTGATGTTGGACAATATATTTTTTTTTTTCTATGCCTTTAATTAAATTTTTATTTTTTATACCAGCTGTTAATATATAAATTTATTTTCTTTTATTTTCTCAAGTGTCTCAGTACTACTATCTTTGAATTTATTTATTTGTATTTCCTTCCAGCAATCGTCATCGCCAACCGTCGAAAAATAAATTTATTTTCTTTTATTTTCCTTCTATCGGCTACCATCCTTTAATATATAAATTTATTTTTTCTTATTTCCTCTCCCACTACTAGCCAGTATAAGCAAATCAATTATAACTAAGGGATTTTCAAAAATCAATTTCAAAACAGGACTTAATATAGATTAACGAAATCAATCCCAATCGTTAAATGAAAGTTTAAATAAACTAGAATTTAAGGTAAACGCATGTTTTGGATTTTATCGACTAACCGGTTTTGCGGGGACAGGAGGCGGATCAAGAGTCGTAATTCAGGACATGAATAGTTTGGGCTACATTGATTTGCTAGTCCATTACTTTTTCTATTTTATTAAGTTTCTTTAGCTTTCAGTAAAACGAAAATTAAATAATAATAATAATAATTTTAAACAAAATGATGATGAGAAGCCATAAGTTGAAAATTAGTAGGATTGTTGCCGAAGTTGCTAATTGAATATTCAAATTTACAATTAGAAAAGTGAGATGAAGATCATAAGCCAAAATTAGAGAAATCGAACAAGGAAGGAGGTCAAGGCGTAATGAGTAGGGATGAGTGAAACTGACGACCTTAAAAAGGTTTGAGGCGTGTTTTCTCTTTAGGATAGTTTGGGAATATATTAAAATTTTGTGCTATTTTTATGGGTGGTTCAATTTTGTGCCATTTTTTCAAATTAAAACATATAATTATGCTATTCATTTAGTTTACCCTTCCATAAATGCGCGAGGTTGGGGCGTAACCATCGCCTGGCTTAGACTGGCAGCTATGCGGGCCTTAGTCCTTTGAGCTTTTTGGGCCATTAGACCCAACAACGAGCCCATATTCAGATTTAAGGCTCTAGTGGTTATAACGGATTTGGTTTTGAATTAAATATTTTATACCAACCTGACTTAGTGAATTAGAGTTGGGAATGAAACTAACTTAAATTCTTCAAATAAAAGAAGTTTGTGGACCTTCAATTACATGAAATAGAGAATGAAAATGTGGAAGGGAATGGAATGGAATTTGTATTCTTGTTCATTTGTTTACTATCACTTAAAGTAATAAGAATAGAATGTGAATTAAAGGTATTAAAATTTAAAATTCAGTTTTAAATATTTTATTTTATTTTTTTTAACAAAATAATCGTGTTCTAAATATTTTTTTATTTTATTCCGTAAATTTTCTTTTTATAGACCTTAAAAATAATAGAATCTTGAATTTAGTCTTTAAAGAATGCATTGTAGTCCTTACATAATTTAACTTTTCATTGGAATGGAGATTGTTGTTCTCTCCATGGGAACCCTTATCCCATACCTATTACTGTCTTATTTTTTATCAAAATTCAATTCAGTTAAATAAAAAATTTAGAAATTTATTATTAATTAATTAATTTAACCTACTAACTTGAGTTACAATACAAGAACTAAAGCTCAATTTATCAAAAATATCGTACTAAAACTCAAATTAATTTCTATTCACAGCTATTTTCTTAAAATTCACATTATATAAAAAAATATATATTTTAAATATAAATAAAATATATTATAAATTACATTCTATTAGAACATCATAAAATACACATAATTATTTTACTTTATAATAATACAAATGTTATTTTAAACTTTAATTTTTTTTTGAAATTTAGAAATTAATAAGTTTAATTAAATAAATAATTTTTTAATTTTTCCGTAAATAAATACAATTAAATAAAATTCATAAAAAATTGAAATTGAACCACTTTGTCTTTCACAACCTATCATGAACACCTCTTTATTGCCCAAATAACAAAAAATACAACATGTTGTTCTATGTCCTTACTAATTAAATATTTAGGTTTCTTGTTAAATTTGATGGCCATACTGTAAAAAATGGATCAAATAAGATGACAACTTGTAGATTGTAGTTGAGGAGAAGGGATGAAATTTTGATAATTAGAAGGAGTACTAATTCATTTGGTGGTGCAGAAAGTGGTTGATGACGAGACATAGTGTAGGATTTGGTTTTTTAGGGGATCAATTTACTTAGAACAATAGATGAAGAGGGAATGCTAATATTCGTGAGAGGCTTGATAGAGCTTTGGCTTCGGCTGACTGGCTGGATAAATTTAAGGATGCCTATATTCAACAACTGGATGATAATGGTTCTGACCATAGACTGCTATTGCTTAATCTTTTATGGAGCTGGCTGGAAACCAAAGAGATTTTTTTTTATTTTGACAAAAGACTTATTGGAAACCAGGAAATTGGTCAGTTGGTGCAAGAGATTTGGCAAAGAAATATGAGAGGCTCTTCTATGTTTAGACTTCAATCAAAGTTGAAGAATTGTAGACACAATATTGTCATATGGACCAGTGAACATAAACCAAATGCAAGGAAGAAAATTGAGCAATTGTAGGAGGAGATTAAAACTCTTAAGCAGAATCCAGTTTATCAGGCAGAGACTATTCATAGGAAAGAAAAAGAGTTACGAAAATTGATTGATGAAGAGGAACTTTTCTGGGCCCAAAAGGCGAGAAATAATTGGCTGCTATTAGGGAATAAAAATACCTCATATTTTCATCATCAGGTCAAACATCGGAGAAGGGTGAATAAGATTATGGGCTTAAAGAATTTACGGGATATCTGTGTGACGGATAGAGAGTAGATAATTAAAATAGTCTTAGACTATTTTAATGACATTTATAATTCTTCAAATACAGATCATGTTGATTTAACGGATTGGGGAATCCTAGTTAAAGTATCCAAAGCTATGAATGAAAATCTGACAACGAATGTTTTAGAAGAAGAAATTAGGAGAGTTGCTTTCTCAATTAATCCATCAAAAACACTGGGTGAAGATGGTATTGCAACTTGCTTTATACAGAGCTATTGGTCTATTATAAAATCCGATGTAGTGTCTGCTGTTAGAAGTTTCTTTCCTTCGACAAATATATTGAGAAGTATAAATCATACTATAATAAAGTCAGCTTATCTTCTATATGTTGTAAACGACATAAATAACAAAGTCAATTTTGCCTTGACTTAGCCCGGTTTTAACCATGTAGAATCAAGGTTTGAATATTCACAATACGTGACCACCCTGTAACTTCATTATTCAGAAATACCAATTCGGTTTTCGGTTTGAACTTTTTCATTTCAAATAATAATAATAATAATAGAGATAGTAACTTAAGAGCATCTTTAATACGGGAGTGATAGATCACCGTTTAGTTTGGAGTAAGTGAGAAGGGAAAGTTTAACTTTCCGAAAAGTAACGAAATTTCCGAAAAGTTGAGTGTTTGTTTAGAGAAGTTGCCTAATAATTAGAAAATTCAACTTCCCTTCACACGGGAAGTAACTTCCCCTCTCCAATCAAGCAATTGCACTTCCCGAGCTATAATTATAGATAATTTCAATTTTATCCTTAGTTTTGTATTTGAAAATATTTATTGTAGGGATATTTATGATATTTAACATTATATTTTATTAAATAATTCAACTTTTCTAGAATTATTGAAATAAACCAAACAATATTTTTTCTTCAATTTCTAGGAAATAACTTGCAGTTGTACTTTCCGCCATAAAGTAAG
Organism: Croton laevigatus; assembly: GCA_949640765.1. Taxonomy (NCBI): domain Eukaryota; kingdom Viridiplantae; phylum Streptophyta; class Magnoliopsida; order Malpighiales; family Euphorbiaceae; genus Croton; species Croton laevigatus. Next base: position 1,809 of record CATIWJ010154265.1, on the reverse strand, counting down.
TCATTTGAAAACAAACGATTATCAGATAAATAAAAAGATTTCATTAAAAATCCTCTCCAATGGTATAACTAATTCATTGTCAAGTTGGCGTATTTAGAGATATTGTCTCTTAGACCTTATATTTTGGAAAGTTTACTAGACATTGCCACGTCAATATTATTATGTTATTGGTTTTAGATTAAATTGTCTCCAAAACATAAAAGAAAATAGAGAATTGAATATACTACATTGGAAATGATTTTCTCATAATGAATCCGCATAAATAAATGGTTAACTACATAATCACATGCATTACATTTTACTCAACAGTTGGTTGGAGTTCACATTCATATTCATATAGGAGATGTTCTAACTAATAGATGGAATGAGGACTATGCATATAAATATTCAGTTGAAATAGTCCTTAATTCGTAACTACGCTATTCTAATTTGTGTTTACATTTATAGTTAAGTTTCGTGTAATGATAACAAATTGATAGTCTCCACGAAACCTATTCTTATCCTAATTCGGATATGCTCATAACAAGTTGCTCAGTTGTGGATTAGTTTACCCTTTTTTTAAAAAAAAAAGAAAATTCTTTTTTTTGAGTGAATTTTTTTTTCCAAAAATATTTATGCACTGGTGTTATGCATTTATTTTTAACATTTACTTTATGACTCATATATAAAACGACATTATTTTTTATAAATGCTTGTTACCACATAGAACATTATTTTCCCATCACAATTGGAGTAATTATTTATTAAGGTTCTAGGTGGTAGCAAGTTGTGATGAGAAATCCTTGCACCTCTTAGCCCTCACACAATATTGGATTAGAAAAAACATTATCACGTCCCGTGAATCTGCTTTAAAATATTACTATCTCCGTTCTTAAAAAAAAAAATCTTTTCAATTGTGTTATTTTGTGTAATATAGATACCTTTTCTATTTTATTTTTAAATTTTAAATGACAGTTATCTACTAATATAATTAATTATACTCACTTTTATCATATTAAGAAATTTTCTTATTATTTCTTGAAAAGAAATTTTCTTTCCTGAAATGACTATTTTGTATTTTCATTTTGTTCATTGTTCCTTTCCAAAACTAGGCTTCCATTCCATAGTGACTTGCGATTGTTTTATTACTTAACCGATTTGCAATTGGAAGAAGATGGAGAAAGGAATTATTGTATGTGTTGTAGAGTAGCATAAAGCGCGAGTGAACGTTGTTCCTTTTTTTTTATTATTATTTTTGTTTGATTTTGAATGCATGTTGTTTATTGGATCATCTAAATTAAATAGATGGTAAGAGTATTATACAGATTACAATTATATTCCAAATATATTGTACACAAGTTTTAAACAGATGGTAAATATAGAAACTTTTATAGATGATAAACAAATTAGGGGTGTTCATTTTCGGTTCGGTTAAAAGAGAAAACCGATGTAAACCGAAAACCGATAAAGTAAAACCGTTAACCGAACCGATTACGTTAAAAACCGAATCACACCGAACCGATATTATCGATTCGGTTCGGCTCGGCTCGGTTTCGGTGTTTCACCGAAAATTCCTTTCCTTAAATTTTGCAGAAACATCAACGGTTTCTCCATCCAAACCCTAAAACAACTCATAAATTAAACTATACAGAAGCAAAACAAATCAATACAGTAGCAAAACAAATCAACACAAATCATAAATTTAGATTACAAAAACTAAATAAACTTATCAAATTACAAAACCCAAATGAATTTATCAAATTAAACTATACAGAAGCAGCAACAATACAAAATCCACAACTCAACTCATAATTCAAGTTTAGATTAATT
>CATIWJ010154125.1:0-23819 GCA_949640765.1 Croton laevigatus | reverse complement strand
ATATATCATGTGTGTTAATCATCAAATTTTTGTCATTCAATTTATTTAGACTCATTTAATAGTTGTTCCAGATCCAATATTGTTGTCAAATTAATTTAATTAAGTCACCATAATTTTTAATCTTAAAATTAATTAAGATTTTTCATTAATAAATTCATAAAATATTTATCTTATAATATTTATCTCAAAAATCAGTTTCTAATATTTATTTTGATTATTTTTAGTTTAATCATAGCCTTTAATTAATTTATTAACACCTCAAAAATATTTAATTTCAAAATTAAACTTAATTTATATATTAATCAGATATTAGGACGTGATTGAAGAGAGAAATTAAGTTGCGGGGTCAATACCAAATTATATCAGAGGCGGAAGGACGAAATTGAAGACGGACGGAAACTTGAAGGAACAGACGGTAATTTTCCGTCAGGCGCGCGCTCTGCTGATACGCTGCGGACGGAACCAAAACGACAGGCGTGGCACGCTGAACGACAGGGCGGGCTGGCGTGGGTGGCTGGCAGACTGGCAAATTTCAGAATTTTGGGTGTTTTCTCTCAATTTTTGATGTCTACCCGAAATTTTAGACACTCTAATGACTCTTCAAAGGTTAGGGGTCATTTTATAAACCAGATTACACTATTAATTTTTTTGTATTTTAGTTTCCATTATTTTAATTTACTATTTACTTTTTGACAAATTCTCTAAATACCAAAATAAATTTCATTTCATATCTCCCACTTATTTTCCACTAATAATTCCACTTTAATTATGGTATGTGATATATTTAAATTTTACTTGTATTAAAATTTAATTACAATTTACTTTTTAATCTATTTTTATCCATATTTTTCATTTAATTGTAAACCCTTCAAATTATATCTTTAACATGTGATAAAAATGTCACAAATATATATATAAGTTTGTCTCTAAAGAAATCTGAATTTTAATTGTACATTTGATACTTAATTTACTTGATTTTACTTAACTTTTACTTAATTTTCAAATTAAATTAAATAGGTATATCTTTGTTTACAAGAGTTTACAATTGCCAAAGGGTTTATTTAAGGTTTACTTCATTTTTATCATATTGATACTTGGTTTAATATTTTACTATTTAACTAGGGTAAATTTTAAATTTACCGTTTTACCCTATTTTACCTGGTGTGGTAAAAATTAACCGATTTTCAAAACCTAGCAAATTTACACTTAAAATATTCAATCTAATTATTTTCTAAACATTTAATTAAATAATTCATTATTATAATTTATTTTCTATTTTACAATTTAATCCTTTTTGTTATTTGAGTTAATCAAGAATTATCATTTTTAAGATGTTACACCACAGGTCCGGTAAACTAGTTGGAGCCAAGAGATACCGCGATTGGTGGCCGGAAGAGGAGGAACCAGTCGGGTTGCCCGTGAACCCGTTGGGTCTGGTTGGGATCCAAATGCAATATTAAATTCGCCTAGTGGTCGGATGGCTAATCTGAGGCCACCAGTAGGACCGGCCCGACGAAAGGAGGAGGATGATGTACGGTTCATCAATTATTGCCGCCGAAAATGGAGCAGTGGCTGAACTACCCACAGGTCTGTTGACCCGATTAGCAGCAGAAAAGGGACGAAGAAGACAATCCAAAACTGCAACGCTTTGAAGCGTCAAAACGGCTGCGTTTTGGGCTAAACGCACAGCAGCCCTGCGTTTCTGGAAAATCACACTCAAAATCCCTGAACTTTTATAAAATTATATTTTGCCCCCTAAAAGTTGTACCTGCATTTCAGAAAGGCCCTCGAAAGTTACAGATAAGTCCTAAACTTTTTTTTTTTTCATTTCTTTATATTTATTTTTCATCAATACTAATAAAATCAATTTTTTACCAATATCAAGGTAGGAATAATAATAAATAATTATTAATTTTTTAAAAAATTTACTTTTTCACTAATATCAATAAAAAAATAATAAATAATTACAAAACTTATTATAAATGAAAATATAAAAAATTAAAAAATATACTTAAAAAAGAAAATGTAAACAAATGACGAAAACATGGATAATATAATTTAACCCAGGTTTGACGCCGTTTCTATCAATCAACGAACCTGCAAACCGTAATTGAATACAGAAAAGTGGAACATCAAATCTCTCAAGACCATATCTTCATTTATACTGGGTCTTTAATTAACATCAACAAGAAGAAAAAGTCATTGTAATCGCAAATACCAAATCGTTAATATCTCAATCATCCTTGCAAATAACCATCAAAATGGCTGCAAGAAAACAACACTATCGTTTCTGAGAAAAGCTTATATTGTGGATTAAAGTTTCTCATGGAATCATTTGAAATCGGCAAGAAGACAACGAAATCGATTTTGACAATTCATCGTACAACTCTAATTATTTACTTGATTTATTTTTATTGTTTATTTTCGATTTATTATTTGGTAGTGGGCAATGATAATTTGTGTTAACAAATAATTTCATCTTTTTTGTTAATAAATACAATTTTTTTTTTCCTACTGGATTATTTCCCTTCCCTTCCTCTTTGATTTTTGGTGATATATAGACTTTGTAACTTCACCTGACATATATACAGTATACTATAGAAATCGAAATCAACGCACTGCAGCAAGCAGTTGATTTTTTGTCTTGATTTTTTATTTAGCTATTGAATCGGAGAGCCATTTTTTTAACAAGCCTTTTAATTTATTTTTCTTTGCTGAATATTTTTTAGTATTAAATAATTAATATATGAGACGTAGAATTGTAATTGGCTTTGTCTATATATGAGATCTAGTCCGGATCTAGATAAATATTTTTCATTTTATTTATTTATTGTGATATATATTTATTGTCTTAAATATCTTTTTAACTAAGGATGGTAATTAGGTAGTGAGGTAATATCACAAAAAATTAGAGATTTCATATTCAAATCTTCTTGAGAGTAATAAAGGGAAAAAAAGAAAAAAAATCTTAAATATCCTTTTTATCTATCTTGTTTTATTCCAGGTGTAAAAGTAAATACTTCTCTGAAAGCATAATGTAGTGTTGCACATGTAGACTAATTCTTTCATATGTGGGATACTTATGTGGACGAGAATTAAAATGACACGTGGCAATGAGCGGCGCTAGTGCCATATCATTACGGCATTCTAAATATTTCTCTTATAACATCCACAATAGTTGAGATGTTTAATCTCATTTTATGGTCTCATCTCTGAAATAGTATTTTATAAAAGCCAAAAAGAGATTAATAAAAAATTAAGATTTTATCATCCAATAATAAATTTTAATCTTATAATATAAGTTTAATTGTTTAAAATTCATAAATTTAATCATATAAAAAATTATAAAATAATTATTGCTACATGTAGCAATAGTTTTTTTTTTTATCTCATCTCATTTTTTGAATCTCATATAGTTGAGCATAATTTCGTTTGGATGGGTCTCAATTCTATTTATTTTGTGGATACTATAAGATGAGCACTATTGTGCATTCTATTATATACCATTTCATTAATGATTATCCGAACAAAATTCTTCCCTACATTAGCGTATGAAAAGATATCATATACTAAATCAATCATGTTTAAGAATTCTAAATTTTTTTAGACTATTTTAACTTTGCCTTACCGAGTTAGTGAAGGAGATACGATTACGGAAAATAGAAAAAATGATGAAATGATTAAAAATGAATAATCGAAAATAAAATCTTGTGTAGGTTTTGTAAGAACTTCCCTCTACCTTCACTCTTGCGATCGAAAACGATGAATGAAAATCCAAATTATAGTGTGGTTTTGAATTTGAATGTTTTATTCCATTACTGAAAATAGGGCCAACCAATGAGTTTCGTGATAACTTCTCCAATTCGGAAAGAGGGTTGAAATTGGAGATTAAATCTGTTTGCAATCAAAATGTTTTATTCTTTTATGAATTTGCATTTGATTTTTCATTGATAGTAGTGTGCCTAACTGTTGTGTTCATGTTCTTTTGTCTATATATCAACCTTATTGTGTTCATGATGCTTTATCCATAGTAAACCAGAAATTTAATCTGAAAGCAGTTGGGTTCTAAATAAAAACTCGTTGATTGCATTTTAGATAGTATATGTCAACTGTTAGTTTGGATTCTCTACAGATAGACAGCTTTTATTTGTTCATTCAACCACACACACACATGTATATATCTTGAATTTTTTAGGCATACTTAATCCCAATCCATTTGTATACTACTGGCTACAAGCTACTTAGGTGACAAAAGTATATCGCTCTAACCGCTTGAACTAGAATTCTTTTGCATTTTCATTTTTTTGTTAGTTGATTATTAAGGTTGTAAAATAGGCTAATAAAATTCATCATGCTTGCTTACTAATATATTCTTGTAGACCACTTTGTTTCCTTAATTTGAGATCATCTACGGCGTGAGCTTTGGCTTCTTTGTACAAATCTTAACCATTTGCAAATGAACATGTAAACTTAATATTATTATCATGAAAAAAGTTGGTTTCTCGCCTTGGTAAATGGCAAAGAATATTAATTTGATTCTTGAAAAACAATTTGCACCATAGAAAAAGCAAAAAGGTGAAGATATATAATTAAAATACATATATTGTTATATATAGGAAAAGTATATTTGATAGATTGTTCTGAAGTAAAGGAAGCATGCAAATTCAATTGACAATCGACATAACTTAAACAAAAGGAGTAGAATTATCATCAAACGGATGAATCCCATCAAATGAAGTTGAAAGAAATGGAGCATGACCAGACCCCAAGGCTTTAATATGATCTTTGAGCGATCTCTTATGCTTAAAATCCGAACCGCAAATGCAAAGCCAACGTTTCCCACAATTTTTCTCATGGGTTCTCCAATCACCTTTCACAGCCAACAATTTCCCACATTTTCTACACATAAAGGGTTTAATCCCATGCTTTCTCTTGTAATGTGTTTGCAATGTTCTAAAATCCTTTAATGGCTTAGCTGTGGGATGTTGTATATTGTTCTTGCACCCTTCTGCACAGCAGTAGCAAGGGATTCCTATCATGCCTCGTGGCTGGGATCCTTTCAGTGATTCGGGGCCTCCACGATACTGCGATCCGTGACACCACATGTGCATCTGAAACTAACGAAAATTATCATCAGTCAGATCATCGTAACGAATAGAAATGCTGAAAAGAGTGTAAGAAAATTGAACCTGAAGATTGTTGTAGCGGTTGAATGTCTTAAAGCAGACTTGGCAAGAAAAATGAGTAAAGCCAAGGAGGATTTGTTGAGTAGTTGGTATCCAATATTGTTTAGTTGCACTTGCACTAGCATTGGTATCCACAGAGGTATAATTATTAGGAAGGCCAATGTGTAAGGCCACAGTAACCTCTTCTTGGTCTCCATCATCAAAGCTTAATATTGCTCTAAGGTTTTCTTTCGATTTTGGTGACTGTGGCTCAACAGAATTATAACTTTTGCTTGGAAAAAGATCCAATGGCTCTAAATCAGTCTGTTTATAAATATTACTACTATTAGAAGGAGGAGGAGAATAACAACAAGAAGAAGAAGCCAATAAGGGATTAGGGTGACATAAAATGTAAGAAGAGTCCATCTCCATGCACGTTATAAGAGTATGTAAAAAGGTTTTATATATAAAAAAAGATTTGATTATGAGCATAATAATAAGAGTAGAGAGAAGGATAGGGCTAGGGAGAATAATGTAGTTGAATGAAAACAACCTTTGTGAAGGGGACAATTAATTCATTCTGAAAATTTTATTTTCCACATTTGGGATCTATAGGAATTATCTTAAATTTCTATGGCCCATACCAACTGAATTTGGAATGCATTCCAATACAGAAACTTCAAAATCAGAGGCAATGGTTGATGTTATGAAGTCAAATTATTTTTCTATAGCTACATGGCATTAGAGAAAATCTAGAGAGGGATTGTGTCACAGGACATATTGATGATTACTTTCTAACTATGGACATCCATCATTTGTACCTCTCATTTATAATCTTTTTCCTCAATTTTATTTTTTTCCAATTTTCTTACAAAATTACAACTAATTAAGGAACCTTCTTATAATGACCATGCATTAGAATTTTTTGTTTGAACACACTATTCTTCAGTGAGTGCTGGGAGTAAATATATATTGTATTTATAAGCTGTGATAGAAAACATACTTCGAATGGGTTATGCTAAATGTTTTTAATTGATTGTTAAATCCTATGATACCATTGGATATCAATATCCCCAATACATAATGCAAGTGTGCTGCCTTAAAGTGGAAAGGATGAGAGCTTCAATTTTGTCATGTTGTCGCCAAGTTAATCGGCTGACCGATATGTTTAATATGGCAGTCTTGGCCGATGATCGTTGCAAATTCTTCACTCAGCCTCCTTATATGGTCTTGAGTTTGTGCAGATTAGATAAGTGAAAGGTGGCTATGCCATGTATTGTTACTATATGATATATGTCCTTGGTAAACCCCTTCTCAGTATCTAAAAAGAAGGGTACCTGATTTACAGGCTACTTCAATCACTGGCTTATATTTATTTGGCCAAACTCAAAATAATACAAAAGCATATAGATTCAGAGGAACCCAAAATATATATGTTATAGATATACAACAGTGTATAGATTTCCTAACCAATACAAATTACATAATCATTTCATAGAGAAAATTATTTTTGTAATTAATTTTTATGTCGCTCTTTAAAGTTTTACTACCTTGTTTATTAGGTTTTCAATACATTTACACACTAATTTCTGTCTATTGTAACATTTTCATACTACTTTCTGCTTTGTCTCTAATTCGCAAAAATTTGAAAATTTTGTAAGAATTATACACACATTGAATTTTAAACATTTAAAACTATGAGGAACCAAATTAGTAAGTTAACACTTTTTTTCCTCTTTTTAATCAGCAAATAATTTTATTTTATTAATTATCCAGAAAACTTAATACCCATGAATATTCTAGTTCCCAACAAACTCCTTACTTCGCTCACTGATGAGAACTTCGCCACCCAATAATTTTCAAAGAAGTCCTAATTTTTCAACACAAAAATTTTTGGATTCTTGAGGAAGCAGAGGGTATGGCCTTCTACTACTCTTAAGTTTACTTTCAATTTCATCCTTGCAAAATCCAAGGATCTTGCAATGTAATGCTATTTGGCTCTCCATCATATGGTAGAATTTGGATTTTTAGCCCTTTCATTGGCCATTTGTGAGGATAGATATATAACGTTCGCTCCATTATAAGTTTTCCATATATTCTATTCTTTTTCAATGTGAGATATACATTCCAACCCTTCTCCTCAAGTGCTACCGATTGACCAACTCAATCCAAAATCAATAGACCGAGTGACACTTGTTGATAAAATTAGCATCAGCCTTAAGGGGCTTGAACATGGACCAACTGATATCTTTCCATCAGTTTCATTCTTGCTAGGCTTGAACACTATGCAACATCAACCATCTTTATATTTGCACCCCTAATCAAGGTTTTGGCCATTTGTGAGGATAGATATATATTGGGACCATTTCCAACTGCTTAGAAGAAGTTTGTGGTCTTAGAAGTCAATCGCTTTTCAAAATGGATTAAGGCTTGGGTAATCCTGAAAAATACCCCAACAAGGATTATAAAGTTTTTCAAAGAGAATGTCGCATTCAAGTTTGGCTTCCCACATGTTCTAGTCACTAACAATGGTAAGTAATTTGGTTGTGCTCTATACATGGAATTTAGCAAGGAATATAGCCTTTATTTTCGTGAATAGCGTATCCACAAAGCAGTGGTCGAACAAAGATATCAAAGAAGACAATCTTGCAAGACCTTAAAAAGCATCTAGACGGATATAATAGTAATACCATTATATGATCATATAGGATAGCTCTAAGAAATACTACCGGTGAAACTCCCAATACAGGATAATTTTGAGATTGATAAATGCTAGGTTTTCAAGTTTAAAAATTATGATCGAAATGCCATGGAGAAAGATAAGAAGGATTTGGACCGTTTAGAAGAAAGAAATTACTAAGAGATTGCAATGCGCATTGCGGCTTACCAAGAATAATCGTCAAGTTCAATAATCGGTAGTCAAAAGCCAAAAAGGCTGCAAATAGGTGATAGAGTACTGAGAATGGCTAAAGTTACTAGTGTAGTAGCTATTTTTTTTAACATAGATATCCCTAAATCTATCTTAATCTAAGGAGAGGAGGAGGTAGGAGTCAAACCTTAAACAACTGGGCTGAAACTTGCTCATTACTAGTGTAGTAGCTTGTAGAGGAAAGTAGGGCTGTGCATCGGTAGGGTTCGGGTCAACCCGAAAACCGAACCGATCAATCCGATTAAACCGAATCGAACTCGTCGGTTCTGTTCGGTCGGATTGGTCCGGTTTCAGTAAAAATACAAAGAAAATTGTCGATTTTTTTTCAGTTCAATCCGAATTAATCCGAACCAAATTCTGATTTTTCTTAAAATATAAAACCAAACTGAATCGATCAATTCGATTAAACCGAACCAAATATGTCAGTTCGGTTCGGTTCGGTGTGGGTTTTGCACACCCCTAGAGGAAAGTTTACCCCAAATTTGAAAGGACTTTACTAGATAACACAACAATCACACAACAACATTCAAATTTCTTAAGATAATAAATATTCTCTTCATTCCAAATTAAGTATCTCAATTAGAGGGATATTGCTTTTTTTTTTTTTTTTGCCCCAAAATAAATGTTTCACATTGAAATTTTACTAAATAAATAAAGCCATTTTCCATTTTTACTCTTAATATTAATTGCATTTTGTAATTTCTAATAACTTATCTTTTTTTTTTCTTATAAGAGTAATGTAGTAATGCTTCTAAATAATTATTTAATTATTTTGGAACGGAGCGAATAATACCCTTTAATACCCCTATTCAACTAGTCAGCTAAAATGCAGTTAATTTTTTAATGTCATGGCGAGGGAGGGGGCATGGATTTCCATGGCCTGTTATCCTAACATTTAAATTTCTTTAAAATATACCTAACTTTTCCATCTTTTACTTTTTTACTTCAGCTCTCTCAAAATTTTAAATCTTTTTCCCCATGTAAATTCAGTTGATTTCACCCAAAAAAAATTAGGGGTTTCAACGAATTCGAGCGGAAAATTCTTGACCATTCGTAGAAATAGGCGCTTGACATTTCAAAAAGGAAAACGAGGCCACTAGTTATTATCAAAAACAAGCTTTCAATTTTGAAAGATGGCCGGAAAAATGATTTCGCCAAAATATATCCGGAAAAATTGCAGGCTGCCGGAACCACACAGGAAACTCGTTTGGTACTCATAATACACTCTCTATTTTTCTTTCTTTTCTTTTCTTTTTTAAACAGATGGAACTAAAAAATGGTATTCTGACTATTATTTTCAACCTCAAGTCCTAAAAAACCCTAAATAACGAATTTTCCATTATTTTGTTGATTTGGTCACTTTTAACTATTATTTTAAATTTGCTAGTGGTATATGTATCCCATAAAACTATCTACATGGGCTGATTTGATATATGCATAAAATATTTAAAATGAATTCACAATAAAGATGCATTAATTGTATTTATTTCTGGATAATTAATTTCCATCAAACTAAAATAAGTTGGGCTCAACAAAATTTGTTATTAAGGGACTCTACTTCCCTTGTTGTGCTCATCATACAACTTCAATTCGTAAGAAAAGATGTTAATTAATAATGCTTTTTAAGCCTTACAAGAATAATTAGTTCAAATCAATTAAAACGGAGGGGAAAAAATTGATAATTGAATTTTTTTTTTTTGGAAGGAAGAAAAGAAAAAAGGAAGATGAGCATAGAGTCTGGATTAGTTCGGGTCCTTTGTGATGGTGGAGCTGAGGCAGAAAAGATGAATAATTTTACCTCTTTCGGGAGCGGTTAATACTAGTACCATCGGTAGGTACTCACCTACTAATAATGCTGCTGCAGAGAATATATATATATCGGAGAGGATATGTTTTTGACTGAGATTACATATTTCAATTTAAGCTTCTTCACCAAATTCTGTATATATTCATTTCAGTTCTTACGGATTTGTACTTTCTGAAGTAACCACACCAGCTTCTGTTTTTGTTGTTGGCGTCTGCGGTAAATCTGATCCAAATCACAAAATCAATTAATTCAAATTACATGAAAATATTTATTATAACCAAAAAATATATATTATCATTTAACTGTTTCAAATTTAATAGTTGTTTACAAAGATTTAGAGTTCATAGAGTTAACCCAAGGGGTTAGCCTAGTGGTGGGGGTAACAAAAGACAAAAAAAACTTTTAATAAAATATTCTACAAACAAATAAAAGTTATGTTAAAAACTATTTTGTTGAACGAAATAACTTTTAGTCTTTTAAACAATCAAAACGCTAAAAACTACCCTAAAAATTGAATTCGGTCCGGCACAACTTTAATCAAGAAAAGAAGTAATTTGTTTGTAAAAAAGAGTAAAATCTTTTTTCTCTGCAACACTATGTAAGAGGAGAGTGGGCCAAAGTATATAGAGGAGTAGAGAGTAGAGAAGTGGAAGAAGCATCATCTTGACACTGAAACCACATGCACTCACTATTTGTTTACACTAATGCTCCTCTGTCACATTGACCCATTATTTGGGTCATACCAATAACCCATACAGCTCATCCACATGCTTCACCTTACCCATGTGGCCCCCCAGTATACACCCATTCATTTCTACTAATGCTATTATGTTTCATAAAATCTTAATTACAACAAGAGCTTCAATGCATTTTATTGTAAGTACTGTAATTACCGGTAGAAGAAGAAGAGGGCACAAAGGGATGATGCCTTGTGGATTGAACATTAGGTGGAGGTGTGTATGGCTCCGTAGGGTAGTAGAAATAAGACGGTCCAGCCGCGGCCGGTAAAGGCTGAGCCTGAGGTCCAGAAAGTGCACTCCTTAATGGTTGCAATGGATAGCCATGATAATAGTATGGTGACCCCATTGTAGATGATGATGTTGGTCTGTACATTTGATGATAGTATTGTGGTTGTTGAACTTGTGTGTTGTAGATTGCCTGCAAAATTAGTTATACTATTTATTTTATTACATTAAGAAGAAAATATTAAGAGAGTAGATTAATTAATTAGTTTAAGAGAGTAAATTAATTAATTAGTTAACTAATTAACCTGGTGGTACCCATAGTCAGGAGTGTAGGTTGGGTACCTGAAAAAAAAAATTGCATTAATTGCTGTTATCAAGTGTTATATATATATATATATATATATATATATATAAGAAATACAATTAGTGAAATTAAATGCATTTCCTAATTAATAATAAAAGAATTAATAATTACTGAAAATTTGCTCCTCTAATAGTGGAAAAGGTAGGATGATGAAGTTATTGTGATGCTGCCAATAGGACCTACCATGATAGCAACAGTTACTACGATTATGTTGGTTATAATTTAGAGGGATTATTATAATTAATTTACTGTTAATCATATACTATCGACGGTGTTTAATTAATTAATTACTATATGCATGCTTTTTTTTTTTCAAGTTGTGAGGATAGTGACCCAAATTTTCGTCTGCAAATATGCATTATCATTATCGTATTAATGGATAAATTTCACTTAAACTATATGAATTTTAGAAATTTTAAAACATTAGTTCTTAAACTTTAAATTTTTACTTAAAAATGCATAAACTTCATATGAATTTGTACATAATGTACCTTTGGATAAAAATACTCATCCTTCTAGTTAGACAAAAATTTTACTAGTATTTCTTATTTTAATCCCTAACATGACATTATTTTTCAAAATTGAATAAATTAGATTTTATACAGTTGATTTCTTTAAGTAAATGATAATGATAAAATTATAGATGACTTTTAAATTTTTTTATGTTATAATGCAAATCATATCTTATAAAATAAGCACTACACTTTTTAAAACAATTATTATTTTTTATTATCAAATATAATTAATTCGAATAGAAATAATAAATATTATATTTAATAAATATATAAATATTATATTTACTAATAGATAAATAGTAATGAGATTTGAATATTATTATTATTATTCGAAATTAGCCCTTACTATACTAATGTAGAAAAGTAATAAAATGATTCATAATTTTTTAAAATACTCAGTTTTATATATATATATATATATATATATATAGAGAGAGAGAGAGAGAGAGAGAGAGAGATATGCTTCATGCAGTATTTTTTAAAAAAATATTATAAAATATTAGTATTTATATATTAATAAATTTAGTACGAGTAAAATTTAAAATTATTAGAATAATAATTATATAAATATAAAAAATTTTAAAAACTTTATTAACTACAAAATAAAATAATCAATCAACAAAAGATAAAGAAAATTAAATTGTGAATGATATTTGTCAAATTAATTGTATTTGGTAATTAAATAATAATAATTTTTTAAAAAAAGTATAGTATTTATTTTATAAACATAAAATTTGTAAAATTTAAAATTATTAGAATAATAATTATATAAATATAAAAAATTTTAAAAACTTTATTAACTACAAAATAAAATAATCAATCAACAAAAGATAAAGATAAAGAAAATTAAATTGTGATTGATATTTGTCAAATTAATTGTATTTGATAATTAAATAATAATAATTTTTTAAAAAAGTATAGTATTTATTTTATAAACATAAAATTTGCATTATATTATAAAAAAAAATAAAAAATTCATATATAATTTTATTTAATTATTATTATTGAATTATTTATTATTATTATTTACTAAAAGAAATGAACGTAAAAATATAATTTGTTCAATTTTGAAAAATAATGTCAAGTTAAGATGTTAAAGTGAGAAATAAAACTTTTGTCTAATTAGGAGGGTTATTTTCATCAAAAAGGACCTTATGTGTAAATTTATATGAAGTTCAAGTAATTTTAAGTAAGGATTTGAAGTTTAACAACTAATATATTAAAACCTTCAAAGTTGAAATATTATAAGTGAAATTTACCACTAAATGCCACTATAATTTGCCTTATATAGCTCCTGGTTTATGTTCCAACTCACATAATATACATGTATTATAAATTTGCATTTAAAGATGAAAAAAATGAAAAATCAATGTAATAAAGAAGGGTTCACGTTACAACGCTGTGAAAGTGATAATATAGAAAAACAGTGAAGACAAATAGTATAATTTGAATTTGTCGAGTGCAGTGTAGATATCCTGTAAGAAAAATAAAAATTTTTTGTCTTGTATAGTAATCTAGAGGGTGCATTAACTGTGAAAAAATAAAAGCCAGACTACGACCCAACACTTGCTACTATTAAGGAATCGACAAAGCTTTCGTTTTCCTTTGTTTTTCGCACCATAACATTGGTTTTGACTATATTTTTTCCCATTCCACATTGTGTATCTAATGAATACAATACCATAAAACATGACTGGTACAACAAATATTTCATTTTTTTTAAGAAGAGGCCATTTTCGTTACTTGAACCTATCGCCTGACCAAAACAGAACCTCTATAAGATCATGCCCGTACATATATGATTTCTGCTTAGTTTTGATTAGAAGAAGATACAGAGAATTTTAATAATTTAAGAATGTGGATATGTGAAGTGGCAGGTGGGTCACATTGTAGAGTAGTTGTCCTGAAATATATGTAAGCTTGTAAGCATTTCAAGACCGTTGCACTCTCTTCTTCAATACATTACCAAGTCTTTATTGTTTGGGTTGCTTTGTTTGCCTTTTATCTTTTATTTATATATGTTTTTTTTTTTTTTAATTTTTTTGTGTGGTTGCACGTTACTAAAGCCAACATATGATTTGTTGTTTACAGGCTGATCCCAACTGTCTCGAAGGAAAATAATGAAACATTGAAAAATAAAATAAAAGCGATATACCTATGCCACCACCGTGGACCATTTCCTACAACCTATGTGAAAAACCTTATTTTAAAAAATGTAATGAAACCAACTATAAATTACCCGTAATGTGGATAGATAACAGGAGGAGGCGGTGGCGGCGGCGGCAGCGGAGTAGGCTGTAAAGGAGTTGCTCCTCCACTATATGGTTGGCTTCCTTGATATGGATTAGTACTACCACCTTGAGGTCTTCCTGCAAAAACATTATTAATTAACAACATACCCTTTGATGTTAATTAGTTTCAAGCCATTATTGTCATTTGAAAAAAAAAAAGGACGAAGAAGAAGAACATTGAATAACCTCGAGGAGGTGAAGGTCTAGGACGACCTAGAGAAGCAATATTGCAATTAGCTCTTCTTCCATCAATAACTGGGTTTGGGTCAGCACAAGCTCTTCTAGCCGATTCAGGATCACGAAAAGTAACCTATTAAATTACACAATCCCAAAACAACCAAATTGATAAATGAAATCCAATAACTTATAAGTAAAACAAAACTTCCATTTCCAGCATGAACTTACAAACCCATATCCTTTAGATTTTCCAGTATTCTTGTCATTAATTATAACAGCTTCAAGAATCTCACCAAACTGTTCAAAATATTTACGCATTTCTTCAGTCGGAGTCTCCCAAGCTAAACCACCAACAAACACTTTAGTAAACGTAGTATCGCCGAACTGAGATCGATAATGTGGATTGGCCATGGGCTTACAAATCACAAAAATGCAAATAAATGGGTGTTCTTGCTTGTACTCATGCATGAAATTGTTGAATATATGAGTATCCTTTCTCGAACCTACTCATAATATTGTCTGAAATATGGGTGTCTGAAACTCCATCATCCGTAAAAGAATCATAGCAAAAGATTTAAGACAGAGAAAATGATGGAGAAAGAAATGGGTTTGAAATGGGAAAGGGTTTAATTAAAAAGAAAGAAAAGAAAAGGAAAGAGAAAGGATCCGACAGCTCCAAACTCTAATTTGCTGTCTACATAGTGAAGGAGCGAGTTTTGTAATATCGAATGACAGCTGCGTCACTTAGAACTTCAATCTGTCCTCTCTGTCTTCGTATTAATATACTCTCCAACCCTCCAATCACTCTTAATGTTCCGTTCTTTAATTAATTATAATTATTTACTTTCAAGATTTTTTTTTTTTTTTTAAGTTTCTCCACCTTCAGTTTAGTTGGTTTTTTGTGTTCTTCTTTTTGTTTTTAGTTTTGCTTCGACGTGTAAGTTCATTAGTCTTAATGAATATAATCACTTGTTTTGTTTGCTAATTGTTAATAATAATAATAATGTATTATAATTATGGTTGGATATTAGTTGTATCAACATTTATATACTCATGACGAAGTCTTTCTATCTGTAAATATGATCAGATGGACTCCATTTCTTTTGTACAAAAATTATTTATAGCCATAATTAACTCTACCAATGAATAGAGTAGGTTTAAGGTTTAAATATTGTTGTTTAACTCATTTAATAAATTGACATTATATTCTTTCTCTTCAATTCTTATTCATTTCATCTATAACCAATAGCAACAGAAAATTTACTCTTTTTTTTCTTTTTCTTTTTTTTTATTGGAGTTTTCATATTTTATAACCCCAAACTAAAATTACATCTTAATGGCCCTCTAATTACCAGTTGAGACAGTTTTATTAGTTATATATACGATCAACTACCAATCTGGGAAAGAATCTGAAGCTGGCGAACCAAGACCAATTATTTATGGGTTACCACACAATAATACAAAACAAAAATCATTTATATATATTCAAAGGCTTTCAAGGATAATTTAAAAAACATGATTTCAATAAATAAAAAAAAGTCATTTATGAAAAAAATATATTAAAAAATTAACAGAAATATCATTTTATAGAATAACTCTCATAAGGAAAACAAAAAGTGAACCACACACACCTAAAACAAATGCCAATTTTTAATTGGTTATCGACCAATTAAGGGGCTTACAATTCGTTTACATTCGATTTATTATTTATTGGCTATAAAGTATACTTTGAAAATGCTTTAACTACTAAAAATACCATGATCTCTAGTAGGATCAACTGCTACTCACACAAAAATACAAGAAATAAATAATGATTTTATAAATTACATATTTAACTATGAAATAAACTTACAATTTCTGAAACAGGTAAATTGAGTCAAATAACGAAATTAGTCAATAAAAATAATTTGGACCATTTTTAACTCTAAATTCAGAATAGCTATTAAAATTATTTTTTATAGGAAATTCAAACCTAAAATCATTATTTTGTGTCAAATAATTTGTTAAGTTTATATTTAGTTTTTATTATTTTAGTCTAGTCTTTTTCTACTTCTTTAAAATGTGTTTTAAGTATTTTATGGACACAATACTTTATCAAAATTTTGAGATTTCATTTAAACTCTAATTTCGTTTTACCAAACATATTACTAGCTGCGTCAAGTGGTATCAGAGCAAAGATGGCAACTAACATCAATAGCCATGTTCTTCGTCACGGTGTGCGAGAGGTGGAGCCCGAAATGTTTGGAGCACCATTTTAAGCAACGGATGGATCACGTCTATTGTTTCAAGGAACGCCTTAGAGAGATTGTGGAATGTCTACATACTTGCGGTATCAGAATAGATGATTGATTTGGTATTGCTCATGATGAACCTGTCCTATATTGACAGATGGGTGTCTATGTGTGTCATTGGGCAACTTGTCTACGAAGAGGATTTCAACAAACAAAATTTTAGTTTTGGATTCGAATTTGTGTTTGGCACAAACTAAACTATACTATATTTTTTGCCAAAAACGCATCTTAGACATCCATTTTGGGTGAAGTGAAGTGAATACCTTTATGTACCCATTGTTGCACCTCATTATCAGATGTATATGGTTTTCATTTTTTTTTTTTTTAAGAAGTTTTCGTTTATATTCAAAATACTATTTTTTATCCAATTAATCAAGCAACACAGAGCTAGTTACAGGTTGTAATGGGAAAAAAAAAAAAAGTAAGAATAATAAGAAGATACATTATGGGTGTATATTGATGTGGGCAATGGACCATTTCCAAGGTCAATCATTAAACAATAAAGTTGATGAAAAGTTAATATCGTTGTAATTTAGTTTGCAAAATAAGTATTATATAAGACTGTTGCAATTTTTTTTTTTTTTGAATAAATGACCGTTGAAATTTAAATTGGCCGTGAACCCCACCAAAAACAAAAGTCATACCTCTCTTTGAAAGTATGACTTTGTATTTACGACTTTGAAGGATACTCCCACGCTCGCCACATGCCAAAATCCAACATGACCTCCATTCCTTTTTTTAAAAAAAAACAAAGGAGGTCCATTCATATTACTTCTTAAACTTCTTTAAGGTTATTTTATGAACTCTTTGGTGTAAAAGAAAAACCTTTTTAAACCAATTGCTATATTGAATTGCTCGTTATTAATATAATGGAAAAGCAAAAGATGAGAGAACTTAGAATGGCAAATAGTAAATTAATGGACTACATTTCATCCATACACAAATTTACTAAACATTACTTTTGTACAATATAATTAGGATGAACATGTTTATAACAGAGCTTAATCCTGACCAAAGGAGTTTTTGGCGAATAATAATTTGGGAGCAACCATTTGTTTCTTTTATAAGAAAAAAATGCGTTATGTCTTGCTATTGCCAGCGGAGTTAGGGATGAAGAGACAGCTACAATAGGCTTACAAGTGTATGAACTGGCAAAAAGAGTGGGGTCCTTTGAGGGCTATGAGCTGGCACTTCATCTACTCTCTTTTACAGAGCACCGAGCGAACTTTGTTTTGTTTTTTATTTTTTTATTTTTTCCCCAAATGAAATGTCGAGGGGTGAGCATTACGACGAAAATGTAAAACCGACTAAAAACCGAACCGAGACAAAAAAAATATCAAATATTAACTAAACCATTTTTTTTTAGTTCGGTTATAAACCAAATTAAATGATTTTTTGATAGATCAATTTGTAACAATTTATACTAATAACCTGTTAAATTATTATAAGAAAGATTAACAAAATAAGATTTAAATTTCTAGAGAAAAAATTTTTCTCAAATTACACCTAACATGACCAAACATTTTTTATCTCCTTCGTACACTGACCACGAGATGCCACCGACCTTCGAACCACCTGCTGATCTCCGTAGCCTCACCAATTAAAGAAGAAAAAGCCTACAATATGACCAAATTTATCCCAAGTGAAGCCTAAACATGTAATTTTAAGTTCTCCGTATCAAACATAAACTAGTTATGAAATTCTATGCAAATTTATATTTATCAGTTTCATTATAGAAAAATGAAGAATGAAATTTTCATGCAACTATGACAAAACACTCACATCCAATAACACCGTAATCATCATCGATTGGCAGCAAAATTAGATATAATGAGGTGAATCTCTGTGCCATGAAGGACAACTAATTAATATTTTGTCCATATTCTCAAAGGTAAAGATCCGATGACAATATTAGCAAAATCAGAAGTTTAATCGCACCTGCTTTGGCAATTTTAAGATAGTTCTTTTGTTTTTTGTTTTTTTTTTCTTTGCTAGGAGCCTAATCTCCATAGCCGCTTGCTTTTGTTGATTAACTGAACATGCCTTAATCCTAACACTAAATAAGACGGAGTATATGGTGGTAGCGCACTAAATCGACGGAATAAACGATGGCAGATTGCTAAATCGAAACGCTAGATCCTCATCATCATCGGCAGTCTACGATGCCATCACTTGAGCAAGACGCTGAGCTGCGGCCTTCACTGCAACATTTTAAGTACGCTTCAATGCTTCTGGATCTACAGAGAAGATGTTGCAGCCACTGAAAAATGGAAGGGCATGAAGAAGAGACGATGAAAGAGAAAAGATAAAGATGAAGATGAAGGAGAAAAGAGAAAAGAGAGAAGATGAAGAGAGAGGTGGCAAAGTGTTTGGTAGGGTTAGGATTAGAGTTTTAAGGTTAGGTTATATGTATTAGAATTGTTGGAACAAAACGGTGTAGTATTAGGATTCGGTTCGGTTCTCATACTCTCATAACCGACCACCGAATTGAATATATCAGTCTTTACAATTCCAGAACCGACAACCGAACCGAACATTCGATTCGTTTTTTGTTCAGTTATCGATTTTTTGTTTTTTATGCTCACCCCTATAAGTGTCGAATTGTATCTACACAGACCCAATATCAATTTTAGTGGATTGCAATTTGTAGAATTTAATTATATAGTATCAGGTTGACATTAGACACTAGGAGCTAAGATTAGGGTGCTTTCGGTAAAAAGTTGAATCAAGGGTGCTATCAATGAAAATCATAAAGTTCCGTTTGAAAACATGGGATAGGCCAAAAAGTCGGGATGTGAGTGAAACAATCGGTCCCTTGTTGTTTGAAGATTGAGGATACAAAATGAATACATATATTATTGAGAGAAAGAGTTAGCTTATGGATGAAAAATACATGTTGAAGCTTGGGAATACAAAAGGTTGGCATTAGAATCATTATTCTTCATGAAAATTATTATGACAACACCAATAGAACCCACTATTACAATTTTACAAACTTTTAAGTTTATGCTTACCATTGTTGATTGCAGTTTAGCTCTCTATTCTGTAAGTTTATGGAAATGATATTCAAGGTGTAACTAAACAGATGGTTTCCGTATCAATCTCACGCCAGTCTATCCAAACAAATTAATTATGTACTTTAACTTCATTATAAATTTAATCATTAAACTTTGTGGCTATTTTATTTATGAAAACCTCCAAAGGTTCAAGCCTTACATTTAATATATTCGAATGCATTTTTCTTTTTGTGGGTAATTTTACATCTAAAATGCATTTAATTCAATTTTACTTACGGGATAACTAAACAGAAGTTTGTTGATAATAATAAAAATTGAAAAACCAAGCAACCGTTGGATGCAATGTGATAAGGCATATTACAATTCTCAAATATATATATATATATGTGGCAATTAATAGATACTAGTATTTGTTAAGAATTTATGAGCAACTTTAACTGCCTAAGATGCTTCCTTCTTATAGTATTGGAAGTTTGGTCTAAAATTAGAGCAAATTATTATAAACGTATTTGTCATTAAATTATTATATTTGACGCATAAATATCTGAGATGTTTTGATATAATTATTAGAATAATGTAAAAAAAAAAAAAAAAGCTGTCCTTCAAATTTGACTAGTTTCAACTGTGTCCGCCGCCAAATGTTGAGCATTGGTGAGTCCTATATTTTTCATAAAATAATAATTTTTTAATATTTTTAAAAAAAATTTCATAAACATCCTCTCTTTTAATAAAATTATAGTTTTGAATTTTTTATATGAAGTTTCATGGATATCTTTAAGGACAAAAAATATTGCAAAAAATAGACTGCTAATTTATGTTTGTCAAATAAAAGAAATGGCACCAATATTGAAGTGGTAAACGGCTTGATTCGTTTAAGAAGATTTTTTATTCTAGAACTACTGTATGCAACTATCTCTGTTGAAAAATTCTTCCATTATTGCTAAATAGGCGGCATAAATTGTGTCCTAATTAGTCAAAACAAAACTTCAAAATCCAGGCAGGCTTAAAAAAAAAAAAAAAAAAAACATAAAAGAGATGGAAAAATTTGTTAAAGAATTAACATTCCAATAATATCACAACTCATAGGAGAGCTTCTTATTTGTTATAAAAAAAATTTTGAAAATTGTAATAATTAGCAACTTTAGAGACTTATTTTAATAATGTCACATTTTTAAAGTAATAAATAAATTTTATTTAAAAAAATATTAAGCAAATAATCAATTTTTTTAGTTTATATATATTGATATTTGAGGTGAGATTGGAACAAAATATTAAATAAATATCATTTTTTTTTATTTATTAATTTTAAAATTGGGGTGTGAGATTCGAACAAAATAGTAAATAAATATCATTTTTTTAAGTTACTATAAATATAGTATATATATTTACTTTTGAAATTGGAGGTGTAAGACTCAAACTTTGATTTATTACTTATGTCGTAACTGTAATTGCTACTAGACAATGCCTTACATGTATGTATTTACTTTTTATATATAAGAAAATATATATATTTAAAATATAATTTTTTTTAAATACATATATTTACTTATATTATATTGGTATGTATAAAAAAAGATTTAGATAATATTTTAAATTTTTTAACAGTGTATTATAATAAATTTAAAATGACGTTTATTAAGTTGCTCTGGTAATTAAAAAATAAAACAAGTTGATCGGCTGATATTTATAGGCTGGAAGTTTTCAACATAGGATAATCTGAATTAAAACTCATAATTAATTTAGATTTTTGGATTATTGTAGTAAATAGTATAATTTATAGTTTAATTTTAAGTAAATAGTATATATATATTTAGTATTTAGAAAAATAACATAATATTATAATTAGAAAATAACTCTTCTTCTATGATTTATTTTCTAGTATTTTCTTCACAATAAAAAAAATATATATTTTTCCACTTATGAAACATATTATAATATTTTTCTATATACCTAATATATGTACTATTTTAGTAAAAACTTTCATGTATGCTAGTGACTATACTCCCACTCGATTTTTCGTACTTAAAATCATAATCAAAACCCAATAGATCCTTTTTTCAAAAAAAAAAAAAAAAAAAACCAATACATCCAATTCTACAAAAATAATATTTGAATAAGAGCAGATAAATCACATACGTACCTAGGAAAGATTAAAGGTTTAGTGAAGAAGAAAATAAGCTTGACCGACAGGTAGTCCATTCTTGAAAGCCCCTTTATGGCTTTACCTTTGGAGTCTAATGGACCTCTAGGCCGAATGCTTGAATATGTTAACTTTATGGGCCTTCAAAACGGTTCTATTAACAAAGGGCTTCATCCACTCCCTACATTTTAATTTAGATGAAAATATGCACAAATTGACACTTTATAATGTTAAGGGAAATTATGTTGAATAGCAAATTTTAATACTTTGACATATTTTAAAATATTCAGTAAATGTATTTTTTCTAAATATTAAGTAAATTTCATTTAGTCATTAATGAATTTACATATTTATTTTTATATATAAATTAATATATTTATTATTAATATTGTAAATAGAAAATACATTTATTTCTATAAATATGTATAATTACTTTTATCATATTAAAAAAAAAATTATCCCTAATTTTAATTTGCAAAGATAATTACTGTCAATTTTTTTTTTTTTTTATGAAATTAGTCATTAAGGTAAAATGATTATGAATGAAGTGAAATATTATCATATATCCCCTCTTTCATTTTCCTCTATAGCCAATCACGATCACGACCGGACAACACCACATGCCACAACGGTTGGATATTGTGGTGACAAGATGACCCGAACGGACTGATGCAAAAGATCGCAACAACGGGTTGCAAAGAAATCAAAGTTTCCGGCGAAGGTCCACACCAACCAGGGCTGGCCCTGAAAGTATGCAAGATGACAGGGCCCTCGAAAAATCGAAAACCTCAATAAAGAAGAAAGCAATGTGCTGCCATTAAAATTGATTGTTGAACCAACTTAGTTCAAGCTTTATTTCTTCAATTTCTGGTCATTTTCCATCAAATTTGAGACCATAGATCTATAGATGGTGAAAATATAATTTCAACAATATCTCATTTGGCCATTTTCGTCCCTAGAATCATGAGAAACGACGGCTTAAAGCTCGACTGGCCCCAAATTGCATTGATTTTAGAGGTCCCAAATTTATAAATAGCGCATAGCCCTTAAATCTCAGGGCCAGCCTGACACCAACCAAAACTTTTTGATCTTTTTTCAACGTACTTCGACTAATTTCACGTGTAAAAATTGGCTTCATTAAATTCGTTTTGACTCAACGTAAAGTTTATCTATTTTTGTTGTGGTTTTTTGTGGCCGAAAAACTTGGGATCTAAATGGATTTTTGAGTTTTTCAATGAAATGAATTGAGATTGAATGAGATAAAACTAATTTCATATTTAGAATTAATTTTAAATTCTAGTTTCGGATAGTTTATATTTTTTCTGTCATTTGTAAAGCCATGATTTTTTCATCCCGGAAATCAGAAAACTATAAAGTGAAAAAAAAAAACCCAAAAAAAATTTTAACAAGTTCAAAAAATAAGAAACAACAAATAACCCAGCAATCTGAATTAATTTATACTATAAATATAGTATAAACTGATAATAAACAGAGTATAAACAAAGATTATCAATAATAAATAATTTAAAAATAATAATAAATATAATTAAAACTACATTATTTTATAATTAATTTTTTATAATCTATATGAAATATATTCACCTTTTCACAATTATTTTGCCGAAAGTGACATTACGTATATATCAAAAACATTTTGTCTATATCTTATTTTTCATAGAAAGGAAAGACATATCTTTAAGCAACAATATCAGATAGTGTTTTTCCTTTTTTACTACTAGTATTTTACCCGCGCGATGTGCAGTATTATTTTAATAAGGTCATATAAGCATTGTAGTCAGTCAGATACTAACAAAAAATCAATATTGAGTTTGAACCAATTTAAAATATTTTCTATCTGCCTGATTCGAATCTGTCACATAATAAAAAATTCACTATTAGTCTTGCTTCAAAATAAAAATTAGAAATTAGTGTTCATGTTAATTTGACAGTAATTAGGCAAATAACAAATAAAAATTAAATAATTATAAATAGGTAAAAGTCTATAAGTATTCATATAAGTTATATGAAAAACATAATAATATTCAAATAGCATAATAAAAAGTAGTATTTAATAAGATAAAAAAAACCATGATTAATTAAAAGTTTTCAATACAAATTTCTTTTTATGCTAAATGGATGCTAAATGCATATCGGCACT
>CATIWJ010154050.1:0-10417 GCA_949640765.1 Croton laevigatus | reverse complement strand
AGAAGGAGGACGCAATATATTCTTCTCTGCTAGTAGCTGCTAGTGAAGAAGAGAGAAGCAAAGTTGGGTTTTGAAGGGGGGAGCAGCGGCTTGGTTGTTCCTCATCTGGTTTTACAAAGAAGTAGAGAGAGAATCTGTTTTTTTTTCCTTGGGGCAGAGCTGAACGTGATTTGAAGAAAAAATCTGTAGATATCTGAAGAAGGGGACGCCATTGTTGCTAGAGTAGCAGCGAGAAGGGACGTTTTTGGCAGCAGTTAGAGAACCTGCTGGACGCCATTCTTCAGGGGGAGAAGAAAAGAATTATGTAGCAGAAGTGAAACCCATTTCGGGCAAAGAGAAAGGAGCAGAAGTTTTTCATTTCAGGTTCTTTGTTGCCTACTTATTGTCTACATTCCTTCTATAAAATATCTTGTAATAGTGCTTCAATGTATAAAGCTGGTTATGTTATTGTAATTATGAACTAAACTTGTTTGTGTTTGGGTAGAGATGAACTCTAAGACTTGATGCATGGATTGACTTATTTGATTATTCTAATTGTTATTATTGGTTGAGATTCAATTGTGTTTTATCATTGTTTGAATTAATTTCAACCAGGGTTATTAATTCATGTTTGTTGTTGCAATTTGAGATTGAGAAATTTTTTTGTAGCTTGAACACACATAATTGAAAGGAGTTGCATGCAAACCTAGAGATAGGCCGACATAAATCCTCCGGATTAGAGTCAAATCTAATATGGGAATTCATAAAACGGACTAATGCAAGACTAGGGGTTTTAATTAGAAAGAGATTTCAATTAATCAACCTAACCTTAGGTGTTAATTGACTCGAGAGAGTAATTAGCATAATCTAGGAATTCCTACGGTCCAATCATGATAACGATTGTTTAGTCGATCAAGTCAAGTCTAGGAAAAGGTTTTAGAGGGATTCGATACCCAAACACTATTCTTATTCTTGTCCTCAATCCCAGTATAAATTATCATGCTTTATTTGCTTGTTAGTTTGTAATCCTCAAAACATTGCTTTGTTGGCTAAATAATAGATTGAAGGTTAATACTAGTACTCTTTAGTCCCTGTGGAATTCAACACTCGGTACTCCAATAGAGATATACTACGGAGCGATAGGTGCACTTGTCTATACGCAATTCCGTTAAAATCACGGAGTCCACATCATTCAGCTAACCCAATCATCTTCAATGAATGATTTTCCTGAATTAAGCATGTAAAATATTCAAATGTCAATTTATATGGTGAAGCATCAGTCAATTGACTCACAGAGATAAGATTAAACTTAAATTGCGGTACATATAACACTTTTTCTAACTTAAAATCATTAGTTAATTACATTGTTCCTATGTGACTAATAGGGATATTTTCATTATTAGGCAATTTAACATAAAAATTAATTACAGATTTAGCATTTTGTAGGTTCTGTAGATCACAAGTTATGTGGTATGTAGCCCCTGTATCAATAATCCAAGATTCACAATTCAAATCACATTGAGAAGGAACAGAAAGGCACATACTAGCAACTTCAGACCTTGTCAAGTCTGCAGTATAAACAGCTTGAGAATGGATAGCTTGTGTATTGAAAGCAGGAATAGATTGAAAAACTCTGGTACTAGCAACAGTAGAATTGTGCAGACCATAAACAGAAGTAACTCTTTGAGTAGGATTCAGTAAAGAGATAAATTGATCATACTGTTCTCTAGTCAAATTGAAGTTACTTTGAGTAATTGGCCTAGTAGCATGAACTTGATCATGAAAAATGGCTTGATCAGAATCATTCTCTTTATTACACTCACCAATATCATCAGCATCATCTTCATAGGAAGACACTTGATTTGCCTTAGAAACATAGGATAATGCAAAAAAACTCCCCATATTTTGACCATATATACAAAAAACTCCCGTCTTTTTTTTAGATAAAAAACTCCCCATTTTATATTTTAATCAACATTTTCCTCCTTCTGTCTATTTTTTTGATTAAAATAACGGTTAGAGGACCAAAATATAATTTTACAGGACCAAAATGTAATTTTCCTATTTCCTTCTTCCTTCTCCATTGTCGTCTTCTTTCGATTGGTGAATGAAGAACAATCGTTCTTCTTCTTCATGCAGCTGTGCCTCAATCCGACGGAATCACTGCCGGTGGATGGGTCTTGGCTTGTGTTGGCTCGTCTCCGGCTTGGATCGGCTATTGGAGATAGACAGGTGGCGCTCCAGTTCTAGAAATCGTTGGGTATTGATTTCCAGAAATCGTTGGCTTTATTTTTCTGTCGATCCAATAAAAAGATTTATCAGTTTTGGTTGTGCAGGCTTCGGTTCAGAGGGCCACCATCGGTTAGCTCATCCGATTTCGTTCTCGGTCTAGTTCTGGAGCAGCACGAAGGAGATTCGGCTGCACTAAGGAGCGGTGGGTCTTGGAAATCGTAGAATGGGTTTTCGGTTTCCTCGTCTTGGGCCTTTAGTTGTTGTTGCTCGGGATTGAGGCTTCCCGGTGGAAGAGATGGCGGAGTGGTGGTTGGCAGTGGTCGGCGATGGTCGGCAGACCAGGTTGAAGAAAAAGGATGAAGATGATAATTTTCAGAACAATCCTTCATTTCTTGTGTTTTTACAAAACGGCCTGAAAAAATTACATTTTGATCATTCAACCGTTATTTTAATGGAAAATATAGACAGAAGGAGGAAAATGTTGACTAAAATATAAAATGGGGTTTTTTTTATCTGAAAAAAAAAAAGACAGGGAGTTTTTTGTATATATGGTCAAAACATGGGAATTTTTTTTGCATTATCCCTAGAAACATAGCCTTTCTGATTATTCTGCTTGTTTCTCGGCTTAACACCAGGAGGATATCTGATAATTTTATAACATTGGTGCACGATATGCCCAGGCATATTACAATGAGTACAAACTGGCCTTTTAGTAGAAGTAGTATTCTGTTGATAATGTTGACTCGGGATGCCAAAATCCCTCGGTTTTGATTATTTGCCAAACTTACTTGAACTTGTGATTTACTAATGTTATTTCAAATATTTAAGTATAGCTCCAGCAAGTATGAACTATCACAAGTGAAGACACAAAGTTAAACTTGCAAAAGAATTGAAGTTCTTGAAGACCGACTGTTTTTTCACAAGAGATGTCAAAATTTCAGCACTGCGTACCGGTTAGTATTTTTGCCATAACTTTTGATTTACAAGTCCAAATGAGGTGATTCAAAAGGCTATGGAAAGCTACCATCCAGGGATACAAAAAAGTCTTCTGCCATATTTTTAGAAAACGTACAGATAGTCGTGGTTGCGACATTAAGGTCACAGTTGTGACATTAAAGTCGCGCTCACGACTAGTCGAGCAGAAAATTATTTGAATCTACTGGAAGTCTCGCGACTCAACTGTCTCGGCCCGCAACCCAGCCTCAGCACCATGGTCGCGGTCACGGTCGCTACTCATTCATCTCGGTAGCGACTCGCGACTTCATATTCCCAGCAAGTGTCTCGCCCGCTACTTATTCAAACTAAAAGAGTTGTTGCTTCCACCTGTCAAGTCTCGGTCGAGACACCTTGAGTCTCGATTGTGACCTGACAAATGTCAGAAAATGATTAGGCAACCCATAAGATGCTGTCAGATGATACAGAGAATATTTTTAGCCGTTTCAGAACTTTTGATAAGTCTCGATCGCGACCCAGCTGTAAGTTCAGAACAATGATTTTTTTCTCTGATTTCCCAACATCTAATTTTCATTTGTGGGTATAAATACACATTGATATAGCCATTTGAAAGTAGATTCAACTACATAACACTAAGAGCTTCATTTGTAAACAACCTTATCTTAATCTTTCACTCTCTTAATCATTCAAAATATATTTTGTTGTATAGTTTGTTGAGTGAGCTATAAACTCAATATTTTTATTATGAGTGTTTGTTGAGTGATCCTTAAACTCAACATATAAGTGTTAGATAGTTCTTGATTGAGCTTTAAACTCAAAGATTGTAAAGTTTGGAGTTAACTATAAACTCTAAGTTTGAGGTAAACTTGCAAAACCTCTCTTGTATTCTTATTGAAGAATAGTGGAACCCAATTCCTTTCTAGGATTGGAGAAGTTGATGTAGGCTAAGAGATTGAGCCGAACCACTATAAGTTCTCTTGTTCATCAACCTATCCTTTAATCTTCTTAAACTTCCATCAAAGTTTCAATCCACCATATTCCGTATTTAACCAAAATTTTTATTAGCCAACTAATTCACCTCTCCTCTTAGTTGCTCAAAGAGACCTACAGATAAGGCCTGTAACCACCAGATTGTGGATACCTAGAAACAGCATTGGTAATAGACATGTTCTATCCAATATTATTGACTTCACCAGCAATATAACCCTCAGGAGCAATGAATTGACGTTCATGCTGAGCAACTGAAGCAAAAACTTTGTTAAGTGGAGTCAAAGGCTCCATTAACAAGATTTGAGACCTTACAGTATTGTAACCCTCATTAAGACCTCTAAGAAACCTTAAGACATAATCTGACGCCTGATAAGCTCTAATCGTATCCACAGCACTAAAAGGCCTGAGCACTGTTCATATTCCAGTGTTTAGACCTTTCTGCCCTCAGCCATTGTTGCCTTTATTGCTCCCAATTTGTCCTATCCCCTGCCTTTCAACGGTGCCTTATTGCGCCTGCTGCTTGGGTTATTTCTCAACCTCTAACACCCTTTTTAATTTCACCCTACTACATTTAAATGTTTGACCATTGGCTATCAATCTATCATTAAGCAAAGCAAACGCAATGCCAACAATTAATTCAAAGCTAAAGTAACCTTTTGCAAGTTGTAAACTGGCATATAACATAACAGTCTAACTAAACATACAATTTCAAATCTAAGAAACATATATAGAATTAAATGAAAATTACTATTTGCCAATCCTTTTCCCCCTATAAATAGAGTTGTATCCCTTCCCTTCTTTCGTTCATCTGCTTTCCTTTCTTTGAACCTTCTCTTAATTTCTATAAATAGAGGCAGCAATTGCAGGGGTGTGTTTCAATTATTTTCTTAATTTTTAATCCCACTGTGTAAATTAATAATTATATTCGGCACCTCACACACCTTCAATAGCGGTTTTGGAAAGTTCATAAATCAATATGGTGCCTCGTAAATGTTAAAGAGTCAACTGATTTTTCATTGATTATTCTCGGATCAAACTATGTATTGTGCCAATAATAATAATAATAATAATAATGAAAAGAGAAAGTTAGATATAAGAGGTGGAGATTATCTGCACATTCATATATACTACTAAAACTAAAAAGCTAAATGCTTTTAAGTATTTTCAATGTAGTAGACATAACCAAATAATATTTTTTTCATTAATTATATACTTAAAATTACTAAAAAAAATTTACAAAATGAATAAATATTTTATATTTACACATACACATTCCGTACGCATACATGTGTATACCTAGTAAAAGTATCTCTAATGCTAATATAGACTATAGACTATAGCTAACAAATGTTAAGAGCACGTTACAGTCACATAAATTTTCAATAGGAACAGAAAATGTTAAGAGTAAATAGAAAATTTAAAATTGTAAAAAATAAATGTGTCTATATAAAGCGTAAAGCAAGACCCTGATATTAAAAAGGAGAAAGAAAAGAACATAACAGTATTTAATGAAAATGTGGATTACAAGTTCAAAAATGGTAACAATAAAAACTTTCAACGACAACAGTAAATAAATACTACTTAACTTTAAGGACAGAACAAGCAGTTTGTATGATAGCAATTATTAGAAGGATAGTAGCAGCAAAAACAGAGAGGCCAGTCCACGGAGAGTTGAAATAGTTTCGTTTCAGCTTCGCTTTCCTCTGTTGCCATGGAGATTTGTAGTAGCCATTTAATTGTTCAATGAGAGAAGA
Organism: Croton laevigatus; assembly: GCA_949640765.1. Classification (NCBI taxonomy): domain Eukaryota; kingdom Viridiplantae; phylum Streptophyta; class Magnoliopsida; order Malpighiales; family Euphorbiaceae; genus Croton; species Croton laevigatus. The sequence continues at coordinate 4,508 of CATIWJ010154050.1, read as the reverse complement.
ATAGTAGTAGTGTCTACTAGAGATACGACTCCCTTTGATAAGGTTATGAAAAAGATTTGACAAAGCTTTATCATCTCTCAGCCAATTTTCTATAATCTCTTTTCTGGCAAGTAGTTCCACATCTTTAGCATCAGCAAGAAACATAGACATGACAGACAAATAGTAGCTCAAATATCGTTTCTCATGAAGAACATGACATTGTTCAAAAGCATGCACATTCCTCAATAAAATTTCCGTGAAATAGTCTATTTTTAGTTGAGGAATTTTTAGAACTCCTCTATTGAATTCAATGTCAAATATATTGTTACTAGAGCTCAAATGAAACTTGACCCCTACCTGGTGGAGCTGCGTAGCACTTGGTATCCATATCTTTTTGTGATTTTCATTTTCAGGAGGTTGTTGGATGGAAGAATGCATCTTCTCAGGATGTCAACCAAATGCTTCACTTGAGAAAAATCACGGTTTAGAAAAGAGTCCCCCTTCACCCAAAAATAATGACAACGATAGAGAAATTGATAAGCGAATGCAATCAAGGAACCTCTATTATTATGAAATTGCTTAAACAAGTCATTTAGAATAAAAAAGGGAAGTTGATTTTCGAGTAATATTAGATCTGCTTTTATTCCATAAATCAGCCATGGCTGGTTGAATATTGGATCCCCAACACCGATCTCAACATGAACTTCAGCTAGAAACAATATTATGATGAAGCTCGCATCTGCTAATACCATTTCCACAAGCTCTTCACTATTAAGGTCAATGCTTTCGTCATAACAATTACGCAACTCATCCTCCTTCTCCAGAATTACTTGAATGTATTCTTCAATATTTGCATCGCCTTTTTCAATAAATAGTTTAAGGTACCTAGTTTTATGTTTCTCCATTGCTTGCAGCTCTTCTTTGCCACGATGAAATGGACCAATCGAAACTAGTTGAGGTGTATAGGCCTTCTCATTTATTTCTCTTGACCTCCGATGAACTTTATATATACAGCGGTCTTCTGATAATGGAGGCAATTCTTCAAATTTCTTCTCCACACGATCTACTAATATTTGTATAATTTCTGCTGTACTCTCCATGATCCTGTTATTTTGGATTTATAGTATTAAATTTGAATTGAAAACGCATATCCAAAGCACAAAAAGAAAAGCAAAACAAAAGAAATAAATCCTAACTATCCTTTACTTATTCCCCCACAAAATCTACATACCACTTGGAAAGCTCAAATCTAAGCACTTATCTATTGCTATAACATAGTTTCTGGGCAATTAATGAGGTTAGGCCTTTTAATCAAATAGCATCAGTCCAATAATAATATCGACTTCACACACTAATAATGAAGTAAGTGAAATAGATTAAATTTCATTAAAAACTGACCTGCTATAATGCTTGCCGACCAACTTTGAATTGAGGCACTCAACCCTTTCTGCACTGTTCTTCCTCTGCTGTGCTGGAACCAATGCTATATAACTATATAAGTACATATAGTAACACAATAAATAAAGAATATAAATGGTTGACCACAAGGAATGCAATAACATCAGTAGTAATTAATAAAGTCTTTCTTTCTCTAATTTTCGTGTGTGTATATATATATATATATACACACTATTTTTAAAATTACAATAATAATTTACATCATAATATAACACCAAGTTGTTATTAATATTAAAAAATGACTATAATTTTAGTAACAAACCAAATACCAATTCGTTGCTGCTGACTAACATAAGAAAAGGACTTCCTTAAATAATTTATTTATTTTGGACACAAATCACTTTCGTTTTCACATTTCTTATTTACTCTCTCCATTCTTAAGTATTTTGTATAATTTTTTTTTTTTAAAACTTTAAGTGTGTCAATTTGTATAATTAATAATGAGGTTAGGCCTTTTAATCAAATCCCGTCAGTCCAATAATAATCTCAACTTCACAAGCTAATAATGAAGTAAAATAAAAGAGGTGGGCAAGGCGTAGTGGAGAATGCTTTCAACAATGAGCTAAGTTACGTGAGCTCAATTCTTTCTGGCGACGGCCTATAAGTCCCACCTCCTAGATGTGTGAGTTAGGGTGCATGTGTAATATTTATGTTTAAAAAAAAAAAAAGGGTAAGTAAAATAGATTAAATTTCATTATTGGCTGTGTAACCAATGCTATATAACCATATAATTTTTTTTATCGCTTATATAACCAATGCTATATATATATATATATATTTAGAAAATGATTTTCTGGAAAAATTTTATGATTCCTTTAATCATAAATCTATTTTCTTGAGCAAATCAGAACTGGACAGATTTTAATAGAAAACTTTCTTTAGATTAGAATTTTCAACAAGAAGCACTTTGTGATTCCTTTTCATATCTTTTGAGAGAGCACTTCAAATTTTTCAATCATGCAAAAAAATATGAATTAACTAACTCTGTTTTTTAGTCAAAACGACTTACCTCAGTGTCGCATGATGATATGTCGTCTGTGTGGTTGCTTTCTCCCTTCTCAGCTGCATATTCTGATTCCTCTTTTTAAAAACTGTGTTAAAATATTAAATTGAACTATGATAGTATTTTTTTTAAAAAAAAAAAAGATAGATAGTATTTTTGACTAATTTATAACTAGAAGAGGTCTTAACTTCAATTTATAACTAGGAGGGGTCTGAACTTTAACTTCATTTCATCGGTAGTCCTTTGGCCATAAATTGTAATTTTTCAATCTATAATAGATATCAAAATGTAATTTTTCAAACATCATTTCATTTTTTAATCAGCGGCAGGACTAAATTGAAATTTTTCAATCAAATGAATATACATCAAGAAAAAACTGAATATGATCTTATTTTTTACGAGTCATCCGACCACCAGAAGTCGATGAAAATAAGTCGGAAAGGAAACTCGATCAGTCAGCCCAATATCATGACACGATTTGTTTTCCTTCCTTCGGCCATCGTTTTCCACAAATCTAGCCTTCATGTTGTTTGTCGGTCCAAGACTAGTTGCCTATTGGTATTGGTTGGAACTGGCAAAAGTCGGATGGTGGTGGTGCAAGGAAAAAATTGAACTGCCATGTACACTCAACGAAGGCACTCTGAATTTGGAAATTGAGTTTTGGTTTGAAAATTTTTAATTTAGTCATAGTTGAGGTTAAAGATGAAATAATATTTAAAAAATTACATTTTGATCCCTATTAGAGGTTGAAAAGTGACGATTTATAGCCAAAAGAACTACCGCTAAAAGAAAATTGAAATTCAAACCCCTTCGATAAAAAAAAGTTGAAGTTTAGACCCCGTTTCGTTACAAATTAAAATTCAGAATTCTATTTATATAAGTCAAAGTTCAGAGATAATGGGTGAAAACTTAATTTTGCTATTTCAGTTTCTGCCCCTCTGGATTGATATGTAATGGTTTGGACAGCTTGGGACATTTTGGTAATTGAAGTTAAAGCAATCAATGCCTTTGTTTCTCTTTACGGTTTTAGTTTACATATTCCCTATGTTTTTGTCTTGTTTAAGGTTTTAATCCTTATTTTAATACCCTACACAGTACTTAATTAATTATTGAATATTGTTTAATAATATTTTTTTTAAAATAGATTTCTTAAAGAATAATCAAACTCTTTGTTCGTTATTGAATTAGTACAATGATGTTTAACAAGCGTATATGAAGAATAGGTACTCGAGTAGAATAATAGGTTTAATGGTTTCTTTATTCTTTGGGAAGATTAAGACTTCCTTATATTGTTATATATACTTTATAATTATAGGATTGTCCTTACTCCTATCACTAATTATCTGGTGAAGGTTTTGAAATGTTAGTTTTTCTGTTTTCATTGCTCTATTAAATTTTAATAATTAAAATTTGTTTTTTCTTTAATAATCCTTTATTCATTTTCAACACAATTTTTGTCCACATCAAAATTCAACCACTAGCAGATAAAATTCAACTTGAATTTAAAATTCAATAATATAAATATTTGCAACATCAAAATTCAAGCTAATTTTTAAATTTATAAAATTATCCGATATTATGTATCTAATGAGTGTTTACATTTTTTTCCAAAATTATTAACAAAAATACTATCATTTTTTTTTTCAAAGAGAAAATACTATCATAGTTCAATTTAGTATTTTAACACAAATATATATTCAACAACAATTTATTTAATCTACCGTGTGTTTCCAAAAAAAAAATTATTTGATATTTTGTGAAAAAAAAATGTTAAATTATAAAATAAATTGATTTTTGTTAAAAATAATAAATTAAAATTAAAATTAAAATTAAAATATTAGCCAATTTTTCAAACAATCTGCATTTTATGAATTCATCCAACGTTTCAAATAATCTGCATTTTATGAATTCATATTTTTACATTTTTATACTAAATACTAGTTTTTCAGTAAAGTGCAATGTACCTGCGCATACTAGTTCCATACATGTATTTTTTATTTTTATTGACTTTATATTACTTTATTTTTAATTTTATATATAGTATTTGAATTATTTTTAAGAGTTATAT
>CATIWJ010153906.1:0-14245 GCA_949640765.1 Croton laevigatus | reverse complement strand
CTAAAAATTAGTGGGGTAGGTTTTTTTTTTTTCAAAGTGGAAAGTGTGGAACTCAAAAAGATACAATCTGGATATTATTCTTAATATTAGGAATTTTTTATCTGATTTTACTAATGTCAAATGTATTTTTATTCCCATAACTTGTAATTATCTTGCTATATGTGCTAAATGAAAATTTTGTTAAAAATGTTGTAGTGCAGAAAAATCTCCTAAATTATACTTTTTAACAGGTAAGAGCATCCCCAATTCACTTTTTATTCACATTAATCTCAGTATAATGGAGAGTTGGTTCATAAATTTTAGCTCCAACCCACTTTTTATGTTCCAAAAAATAAAATACAGAGTGACTATCACTCTCTATTTGTGGAGAGTCACAGTTATTCTCTACTGCATTTTACAATTAATGACATTTGAAGTTCCAATAAAATGGAGGGGAATTAATAGAGAAAGAGAAAAACAAATTGATAATATTTTTTTGGAAAAAACAAAATAAAGAGTTATTACAAATAGTGTATTGGAGTTGAACATTTAATCTTCATAATCTACAGGTTAGATGCTCTTCATAATTTAAAAGATGATCTGTAAAAGAAAGAGCACCATTGGAGTTGCTCTAAGAGTACTGATAAACTTATTCCTCCTTACCTTTATTTATCCTTTCTTGCCCTCAATCTAAACAGGCTTAATTTCTTGTGGCAAACGGGAGGAAGGATTAGACTTGGGCTCTCTCTTTGCATGTGCAGTAAGCAGTATGGTGGAAATGGATGTCCAGAAATACTGCCTTCAATTCCATGGATCAACTTCCCCCACTATCTCAGGCTTCGATTGTGGCAAAAGCTAGGGAATTTCAAACAGCTTGGACCAAGAATGATACGGTGATGGGTACGAGATTGAGAGACTAAGGTTGCCCATGAAGCTATTTCAACGGGTAAAATGGGATCTTTCTGATTGAAGAATCTAGTTGCAAATTGTATTGAAATGATGACTCGTCAGTGGGAAGTGGCATTCAGGAACATTGAGTACAGCTCCGATCATCTCCGGAAACTGGAAAATTAGTTTTGGGCTGAAATTTTCATATATAGTCCCTGCTGCTTATGTTGAAGATGAAGCAGACCATCATCGCCGGAAATGAAAAATGAGTTTTGGGGTGAAAATTTTATAGTCCCTGCTGCTTATGTTGAAGATGAAGTAGACAATTTTTGTTTGGTCCATCCACTAAATCTGTCAATGAACATACCATTGACAGATTTGGTGTTGAATACACAACCTTTAGTGGTGATTAGATTTTAAATTAGCCTGTCTTTATAAATAGTTTAACATATTTCTGTCATAAACCCTATTATTAACAGCTAATCCCTATGCAATATATAATGACGCTCCCATGTCCATACTATTTTTTTTTTTTTTGAGCTCGTATATCTTTTGACACTATGAAATTTACATTCTGGGAATATACAGCTCAGCAAAAAGTCCTTGCCCCAACACTACAAATTTAAAATTTTGCATATATACATTCCGTAAAAAGCTACTAGTAAACTGAACATACATGATAGACGCTTTCTAATGGCTCCTCTGCCCTAAATTTGCCTCAAGATGATGCATTTTCATCCTGACCATCTTCGGCAACTCTCTGGGAATTTCATTTTCTGGCTCTGAGCCCTCTGCTCGTCGAATTTGTATTATGTCATGGTACATTGGACGGAAACGAGACTGGAAAGCCCTGTAGGAGAAGTAAGGCAGTAGGGTGGATAGCACAACAAGAAGAGTTACAAGCCAATAGAAAGGGCTTGGAGCACAAGCATCGATCAGGACTTTGTATGCCGTTGTAGAAATGTTAGGCGAAATTGAACCATATATAACCAAAAATATATACCAGAAGGCTATGCTTCCCCAAATGAAGAAGTGCTGAATCCAAGTGAAGTAATTGATTGATAATGCCATTTGGCAATTCACTGCCCACACTACACATGTATACATGGTAGCCCCCAGAATCTCGAAGTCAACCACTTGGCCATCTTTTCGGAAAGCCTGATTAATCATGGAGTTGCTGCTGAGGAAGAAGATAATTATGGAACTGAGTACTCCATTGCACATCCACCCAAGAATTCGGGGCCACGTGAACAAGATATTCTGTACCCCCTCTTGATACAACAAAGGATACTGAAAAGCAAGTATAAAATAATCAACATCTAACATAGAAAACATTTTCAAATCAGTACAAGGGAAAATGTTGATTTTACAATCAAAACATAATCAACTCGTAGACATAGGAGTTCTCATGTTTAGATGAAATTCCACGTTTTCACCATTCCCTCCTTTGCCTAAAAGCAAACTGAACTTTATAAGTTTCAGTATTTCATGCATATATGATGCACCAAATGACAGGTCAATTCTAATACATATTTATTTACTATGAAGTATGGGGTTTAATTAAAATTCAAACCACCCAGAGAACATTATAATACATATTTATTAATAGAGATGCAGTTCCGTATCCGGTATCTTAGGTGGACAGTAATTGCATACCTTTAGGCAAAGCCTTGCTGAGACATCCTGATCAAAAACGCCAAGAGCAATTACAGGAAGTGAAGTGAAGAAGACATTGTAGAATGACATGTACCAATCGTTATATGCAGGCTGGCCAGAGAAAGAAGTGTAGGCTTCGAACCAAAATAAAGTAAATCCAAATGCAATATTCTTGTAGAAAAAGTAACATATCTACATTCAGCAGAAAAATAATAATATAAGCATTTAAATTCACTGCGTGCCAATTTTTTATAATGAGAAAGAACACATTAAAGCATAGTTTTACCATCATTGCTATTCGTCTGTAACACCAGTGCCCATGTACCAGTAGCAAACGTTCAAGAAAACGGAACTGAGCTATCGAGAAATCACTTGCCATAACAGCCTGCACCCAAGGGGAAAAAGAAAAAACCATTTCATTAATTCAGCATTCAAAGAGAAACTTATCACAAAGGACTCATAGTTGAATGATTACGGTGAACCCCACACTCAAGGAAACAGGTGAGGTCATAATATTACTTAAGGCAGCAGCTCAAAAACAAGTATTTAAGGACAGCTAAATGTTGAAGAAATGCCATTTAAAGATCAAATGGAAGAACACCAAGGAGGTATTTCATTGATACTTAACCAAAATTCTCGCCCCTTGTTTAGGCCCTCAGTCCATGATTATAAAACGCATTAAGGTCATAATGTTAATCCTTGGCTAAGAAATCAGAAAAACATCCTAGGGGTAGAATTTTGTTGGATGTCATCAGATAATGACTCCGACACGGAGATATAGATACCAACCTGCATTCCTTCAGCACCACTGATCCCAACTCCAATATCAGCCTCTTGAAGCATGCCAACATCATTTGCTCCATCACCAACAGCCAGCGTCGTTTTACCTTTATCCGTTTTCACCAGTCTTGTTACCTGCATGTCTCCTATATTTCTATTAGATCAGCTGTAACAGAAAAAGGAAAATTTACAGAAAACAGATGGCAAAGGTCACAACACTTACAAGAGCCTTATGTTTTGGAGTAGACCGACAACATATAACAGAACTACACCCAAGCGCAAGATCCAAAAAGTTCTTCTCTACGATCTTGTCCAGTGCAAAAGCTAGAGACTTCCCATCAATAACCAAACCAAATTCAAAAGAATTTCCTTTAAGTTGAGATTTTCCATTTGCTATTTGTTCCCTCACACTTTCAAGAGAAGCCTGTAATGACCAAGTATTTCAGAGACTCGTGATATGAGAACTGTTATTGAGAATGAAATAATGTACCTTAGATATAGCCTCTTTATCCCCTTGTTTTTCCAAGGCTTCAATGTCTGGGGAATCAAGTGTGATGATAATTTGTTTCATTTCTTGTCTCAGTAGACTACATGCATATCTGTAGATATTATATGAGTTATAATGTTGAACATTCCAAATAACATTTGGCCTAAGACTTTGCATCATACCCTACATTTACTGCCGTTTCCATCTTGTCACCAGTCAAGACCCATATTTTGATTCCAGCACGTGCAAGCTTCTCAATGCACTCTGGAACCTAAACATCAGAGAACTTAATCAAACAACAGAAAGTATAAACATGCAAACATATCTCCTGTATACTGAAAATGGCTGCTGCCATTGCTTACAAGGACGATCAATATATAAGAAAAAGTAAAATTCAACTGAACTCTAAAATAATTAAAATGAGGATAAAGATAAAAGGGTTGCCAAGATGAGGGTTATGGATAGCATAAGTTAGAAACTGAGCTCTATTGTATTCAAGAGTGGTACCTACCCCTTTTTGCAGTTTGTCCTCAACAGCTGTAGCACCAAGTAGAAATAAATCCTTTTCAATTTTAGCAGCAATGGCATCCACCAATGCATCTCGATCTGCAGTAACTGTCGCTTTGGCTTTTGAAAAATCTTTTTCCCAGAACTCATACTCATCTTCACCAAGCTCACGGTATGCAATTACCAAAGTCCGTAAACCTGCCTCTGCATATTTTTTGATATGTTCCTTTGTTGTAGCCTCATACAACTGCCCATCTTTCGAAAGCCTTTCAAACATTACACTGAGTATAGGCAGATAAATGTAAATATGAATCACTTTACCATCTCATAAGGAATGATATTTCTGTGTATCAGGATCCAAACCTGTCTGCACCCTTGGAAAGGAGTAAAAGTTCATTCTCCTCATTTCTTATGATCACAGACATCCTCTTACGAGAACTGCTGAACTCCAGGACTTGGAGAAGCTTGTACTTTCTAGAATACAGAAACTGAACTCAATTAAATTCTTGATTTTAATACATAAAGGAAAAGACAACATATGGAAGCTTAATGCAGTGTCCTATTTTAAGCAATTTTCAATGTGGTAAGGCTTAATATAGTCAATTCACTTTTAACATCAAGACACACATCATTCTTCATGTCAAGGTTTTTTTTTATTCTCTGGTTACCTTTTCACCTTTCACTTTTCTCCTTAACAACACCCTTCCTCCCCTCCCCCTTCCCCCCCCAAAAACAAAAAAACCCCAAAAAAAGGATGCAAATCTCTATAATATAAATATAAATTATAAATATTAGAGTATATTTCCAGTGGCGGATTCAGAATTTGTTAGAACAAGGGGGAAATACAACAAATAAAATCGTTCAAACAATATATAATATAAATTTAAATTATAAATATTAAGTGCATAAAATAATACGACAGTATCAAGCTTTAAAAAAAGCCAAAAATCGAATAAAAAAAAATGCATCCAATACAAGAATAAAATAAAGTTAAAGATACAAGGTCTGCTTATTTATAATTAATTGATAAAAAAAATGATCATTTATTGTGTAAACTGTAAAAGGATCTCAGTGTTGCTCCATAAAAAAAAAAATTATTATTTGAGCAAATTTTTCTGCATATAAAAAAATTATATCAAATTGTTAGGTTTTATAAGCGAAGTGTGTGCATGTCTAGAACAAATACTTCAGGGTTAGGTAGTCTAAAAATTATTTTTCCTAGAAAGAAGTTTGTTATTTAGCTGGGCTTTACCCTTTTAGTAGTTCAATTTTATGTTAAAACTAATATTGCTTCCAATCACACTTCCTTTGAAAATGTCCTATTTATGTTAGATTCTTAGATTAAAATAATCTATGAGCTGTCAATAATAATTAGTATTTTACAATAAATTGCGGCTCACTACACTAGGGCCAGCACCTTATTGGCACGTTATGCCTAAGCCAATACAAGGATATCGCCTTAGTTGCACCTAGTTCTTTTGGCTGCAACGGAGTCAACAATAGTAATCAGACATTTCACAGCATGAAAAAAATGAAAAGCAGCATAATATGCACCACATTTGCAGTTAAGAAGCATTATTATGCTATTACCATTATCATATGAAAAAAGAAGCCAGGTGTGGAACTAAAAAATTTTATATTGCCTTTCCATATATAGCCAGTAAATGGATTATAAAAAGGAAACAAAAATTGAAGATTTAAAATATAATTATCTCAAATTATTAAGCAATGATAATTAAGACTTCGAAAAGCAAAAATTATAACTATGTTCAAATAAAACAGAAAACAATATATTTTCAAAGGGTAGGTTCCAAAAACTCACCTTTGCACTTTTTCACCAGTCACCGGATTTAACTCGTGCAATGAGATGCTTGTTTGTGTCCTATCAAACAACTCAAAACCAACCTCCCTTGCAGCAATAACAAAGGCTGCTTCATCAGGCGACTCGGCTTCGTAGAAAATTTCACCAGATTCTTTATCTTTTTCAGGAACTGCTGTATTACAAATGGCCAATACCTGAAAGAACTTCTGTATAACATCTGATTGATGCTCACAAACCCAATGGCCATTCAAAATGCGCTCATCTCTGAAGTTGAATCCCTTGATTGACTTTCCCAAGTAACCTATATCACCATGATCATCAGGTTGATCAGATAACATGTCATCCATTTCCAACAGTGCATCATTTCTTCTTCTTGCCAAAGATTTTTCGACTTCTGTCATACCACGGCCATAAGCAGTGCCTGCTATTGTACATTTGACGAACTCCATTGAGTTGCATGTCAAAGTACCTGTCTTGTCAGAGAGTATTGTATCAACCTGCCCAAGTTCCTCGTTTAAATTAGACGTACGTGCATGAGCAGGCCTGTCTGTCTCCTCATAGTACATATCTTGATCTTGGTTGATGAAAATGCTTTGTAAGACCTTTACAATTTCAATTGACACATAAAGGGAGATTGGTATCAAATATCCATACAACATAAGTCCAGTCAAGAAATGAAAAAATGCAGCAAGTGATGCTCTTTGAGGATCATAAAACACTGTTGTGGCATCTGGTCTTAGATACCATCGTCTATACTTACCATCTTTGACATCTTTTTTTGTTTCAATTCCAAAATATATAGATCCAATAAATGATATCAAAATCAAAGCACTGAAAAGGATGTACACTATCTTGTCCATTTTCCTCTCAATCTTACTCCTCTTGGAAGGAGGATCTACAGCATTTTGCATCACTTTTGTGTCATGCCCAGTGAAAATAACAGCACCATAAATATACTCTGTGTTCTTGAGTTTGGAATCTCTCAAAAGAATTTGTTGAAGTGAAAGCGGATACTGGTTTCCATCAAAATACAATGCTCCAACAAATGTATACAGATTTTCATTTGGGTCCTCGCACTTTACCACAGCCATAAAATTCTTCAAAGATTCTTCATCACGTAGAGAGGATGTCACTTCCATGGCATGCTTCAATTTTAGATTAGTCTCTCCATCAAGATTCATGGTCTCAACATAACATATTCCATCCTCATAGTTTGACGAAAGAAGAAGCAGATCAGCAGGAAAATATTCATCCTTACACACCTTGACAATGTGACCGACTCGAAGATTCTTCCATTTTGTCTCAAAAAAAGTATAATTTTTACCAAAAACTTTGACCTTTCTATTGTTAGCCTCTATATCCTGCAACCATGCAAGGTTTAACCCATTATCTCTATATTTTAGAAAATTTAGTTGAAATAAAAACACATATATATTAAAATTGATGTCATGAATGACCTAAATTTGCATGTGATAACACAAGAAAGAAATAGAGAATATAACAGAAATAAAACGGAAAAGCTAGCTAGATATCTCTAGGATACATAGCTTTGAAAAGAAATTTCTTTTTTCTTTTTTTTTTTCTCAGCATACAATTAAGAATTGATAGATTGAAGCTGCTAAACCATGTGAAGAACTTAAGCAGGAGAAACTCCCAAGCTTAATCACAAAAATAAACTTTTTATCCAAATACGACTAAGATAAGGACAGGAAATTATTCAGTAACTTGAGCAGTGAGAACTTCCAAAGCTAATTACACAAAATGCTTAGAAACTAAATACAATGTAAAGAATAATTAATTGATACAAGGAATAAAATTAGGAAATTTTTCCAAAGCTAATAACACAAATGCTCAGCAAGCACACATATGAAGTAAAGATTGCCTTTCACTATAAATTTATCAATACAACTGTGACACATGAGATAAAGATTGCCTGTTATGATAAATTCATGGATAAACCGCGACACATGAGATAAAGATTGCCTTTTATGATAAATTCATCGATACAACCGCAATAAGACTACAAAGTTATTCCAATGATAATTACAAAAATGCTCATCAAACGAATACATGAGGTCAAGATAGCCTTTTATAGTAACTTCATCATATAACGACAATAAAACTACGAAATCATTATTCAACCATCCTGAAATCAATGCAAGTTTGTCGGCATATGAACGCTACCAGGTACTTCTTAGAACGTGGACTTAATAACGACAACAACGTCAAAAAAAATAAAATCAATACATGCAAAAGGAAAACAATCATTACCTGTTTTCTCCTCCTCCAATCCTCAATGCCTTCTTTAGCCATAGTAGCTCCAATAACTACTATCAAGGGAGCAAGAACACTGAGTGCTGTGTAGGGGGCCAACGGACTAAATGAAACACAAGCAACAACAAGAAAATATATATTTGCAACCCTTCTAAACTGCTCAAACAAAGACTTGGGTATAAAGTTAGCAGCTGTATACTTGGTGGTGGAGACATAATTTCCCCTATAATTGAGCTGAATTGCCTCTGGGTTATCAGGGTTGTTGCAATACACTACCCTAGAGTATCCTCTTTGACCAATTTGAGCAAGGTCTTCTTTAAAAGAAGATTTACAACAAGCAAATGAATACAGCTTGCTAAAATGTAAGCCATTCCTAGACATTTTAGGGCTAATATTCAACATAACTAACTACAATTCTTCATCCCCCACCAAAAAAGGAGAAAAAAAAAAGAGACCAAAATCAAAGTTCTCTGAATGTCCACGTGTATATGAGCAGTAGCAAACAGAAAACTATCTAAAAAAACAAAACACACCCATTATCCCATATCACAAATTCCTTGAAATCTCAGAAACAAAATCAAGCTGAAAGAAATGGAACAATCAACATAATTGATTTGATAAAAGTGAAGTTTCACTAAACAAGTAAATGGACCATAAAAGTTCTAAGCTTTGATATGTAAATAAGCTTTTAAGCCAACCCACAAACACAAACAGAAAAACACAGAGACAGATAAAGGAGTTCTAAGCACAAGAACAAAACATAAAGTCCGCATGTATAAATTGACTAAAAATGGAAAGGCATCTCCAGAAATTAAAAAAAGACTTCAGGTCTCTGGATATAGAGATTGTGTGCAGCTATCACAATTCCTTACTTTCAATAGAAGCACCAGAGATCTCTTCCGTGCAGATAGAGACAGACAGACAAGCTCTGAGACAAGAGAAATATGTTAAGTGTGCTTCGTGTGACAGTCGGCAATGTAATGGTTAGCTTTGCCGCTTCAATAAGCAAAGGAGCTCAAAACGGCGACGGAGCACGTGATTACTCCTATATTAAGATTTGGCTGTGTCTTTGCACGACACGTGGGGGATGACGTTAAGCTAGTCAAACAGAGACTTGTGTTGACCATTCTTACTTACTTTTTCAGTTTTTCCTTTTTACTACTACTTTTTTCTGGACACTTTGCCGTTTCAAGTTTTAACTAGGTTACCAGAAAGGACAAGTTTCATCAGAACGACCACGTTTCACCTTTTGTTTTGGTTTATATCTACACTGCCTGTAAAAGCTCGAATAATACGGAACGTTTATACCCAAAAAGGTCTTACTAAATTTTATTATTGACTAAAATAGTTTTTCAAAATTAATTTTAATTGGTCAATACCATTATTTTATTTTAATTTAAAATTTTATTTAAAAGAATTTGCTGTTGCATTCTCTATCCTATCATTCCAAAAAAGTCATATTTTTATTGAATATTAAAGGCTTACTAAATTTTAAAGCTCATAAAGTTTTACTTTTTCTTTTGTAAAAGTTAATCAAATTTAATTTGGGAAATATTTGTAAAAAAAATTATAGTAAATTGCAACATTAAAATTTAAGTTGAGGAAAAAATTATCAATGTGTTAAAAATTATATAAATTATATAAAGAATAGAAATTAAAATTTAATAATTTGACTAAATAGTTTATTTTTTGTTAAAATAAAAATTTAAAACATTTATGTCAATTATTTCAAAAAATATTAGACTTTCTGGCATTAGTAATACTTGTTCTAAAAAATATTATCATCCAAAATTTATTTTTTATTTTTGAAAATATATGGTTTGTAACTCAAAAACGCAAGAGATTTAAAAGAGTGACAAAACTTATAAAATATTATTTAAAATTACAAGAAAATTTTTATGGTCTATTATAATAATTTTATAAAATACGAACAATTCAGAAATATTCTTATCCAATATTATAATTTAATTATATTATTCAAATACACCTTATATAGGTTAAAGTGTATGTTTCTATTAGTATGATTATAAAAATACATGTTTTTTAACCGAAAATACATGTTATTTCACATAAAAATGATAGGAAAGTATCATTTGAATATAATTAAAATAAAAAATATATATTACAATAACAAGTTCAATAAATATCAGAAAAAAATATTAATTTTATAAAACCATTATGAAATCATAATCTTAAGATTGATATTTAAAATAAAAAAATAAATTCTAATATGAAGATTTTAATTTCATACATATCTTTAGAATATTTTGTAATCTTTTAAATGATAATTCAGTTATATACTACTTAATTTTTAACTCAAGTGTTCAAATATCCTTTTTTTAAGATAAAATATATCAATGTTTTTAATTATTGTTGAGTGTGAGAATTCTAAACTTAAAATAAAAATTACATAAATGAATAAAATTACAAAATAATTTAACTAATGTAGATATTAATTTTATAATTTTATTTCTATAAATGATTAAATATTCTACAATTAAAAATATAATTACATAGAAATTTCAAAACTAAATAACAAACATGAAAATAAGTAGGAAAATGAATAAACGCAGGAACATAAAAACTAGTACTTTGCAAATATGGCAATCCAAAAAATAATAACACAAAAAATAATTCTAATGCACTTCTTAACTCTAAACTACCTAGGCACTTCTTAATTTTAACGGGCATTTGGAAGAGGGTTAACAAATTAAAAAGGCCAAATACATAATTATGCCTCTATTATTTGCAGGAATTCCCTAATGGCACCCTATTATTTTAATGTGACCTATTGTGAATCTAAATTATCTGGAAGTGACCTCTCATGCCCCTGTCACGTCACTTTCAAGGTTTTTAACAAAACATGTCCCTGGAAAATTGTGCAAATGTTGGTTGGAAAGTTACCCAAATGGTCCCTCACCTCCTTCTTCCTCATACTCCAAAAATGGCAGAGGAGACCAATTGGGTAATTTTTCAACCCAAAAATTGAATTTTCAATTCGGGCAATAAAATATGCAAGTGAGCATACTAAATCAATATAACGAGAATTTCAAATATGCCTTCAAATCTGTCATCCCACAATCGTAAAGCCTTGAAAAATAGAAATGAAATTTCGAATCATTTTAACCCATTTTACTCAACTCATTTCAAACTCAACCCTCCGGCCACCGATCACGGAAAATACATGCACCAATGGAAAGATATCATTGAAAGAAGTCGAACGATGGTCTTAGATTTTAAAACCAACAATCGAAACTAAAGTAGTGTAAAAATGAGGAAAAGAAAGGGTAATTTATGATTTAGTCCCTAGATTTTAATTATATTAGACATTTTAGTCCCTCTGTTTTGAATATTATTTTTTTTTGTCTCTATGTTTTGTGACGGTTAGACACTTAGCCCTTCTATTAAAATAAAATGTTAAAGTATCAAATTGAAATTTACCAAAAGCATCAAACTGAATATTTTCACGATGACCAAACATGAAATTCTTAAAACCCAAAACTCGACTTCCATTTCTGGCGACAAACAAGGCAAATGAGTATACCAAATCGAAACTCTTAATGCGAAAATTCATAATATGTACTTACTTTCAATACTCGATCACCGAAATATCTAGGAAAATACAGTTGAAAAATCAGGATTTTAGAGAGATAAAAGGCCGTCAAAACTTTAATCAGCAAGTGTGAGATGCTCCAGCGACTAATGGAGGCACGATTAGTGGCATTGGATTTGTCTTGGTGTTAGCTTTCCAATGGTCTAATGCGTGTTGACGTCAGAGCTCAGAGGTGACGGTGGTGGCAGATTAAAGTTTCTAATTTTAGAGAGAATATATATATGACTCAGTGAACTTAGTGGAGATTAATTTATTTTAAAATATATAAAAAGTTTAAGTGTATGTGACTAATCTTAAATATATATAAAGGAGAGCCAAAATTAATTTTTTAGAAAATCTCTCCATTCACCGTTGCCTCCATTCTTTTTTTTACAAATTTTTTATTTTTAATTATATTTTCGCACCATCTAATGTTTGTAACTTAATTATTTAATTATCATTAATGAAGGCCTTTAAATAAATTTTAATTAATAAATCTCAATAAAATTAATAATTTTTTAAAACAATAAAATTCTAATTGTCGTAATTTTTGTATATATATTTTTTATAACTTTTCTCCATTTTGTTTAATCTATATGATATGATTATCTAACATTATTATATTTTCACATAATATTTTTTTATCCTTTTTTTTACAATGTTTACTTTTTTTTGTCTTAAAATAATAATAAAATAATTAAAATTAAAAAGTGGATTATATTTCATATATGTGATTATAATCTTAAAATTTTAATTTACAAACCTGAATTTTATGAAATTTTAAATAAAATTAGTAATAAAATTTTATAAGATGATATTTTTAATTGAGCTAATTAATATTAGTAGAAAGTTGAAAATATTATTATTAACAATAAATTTTGTATGAAATGTATAAAATGTAAATTTTTATAAATAAATTTTAGGAATGTAATTGATTTGTAAAACAAAGGAATTATATGTTTTTCTTTCAAATTTAATCTATTAGGTTGAATTTTATTGTTAACAATTATATTATATTATGTTACCAATAATTATTAAGGCGTTTAGAATTTAAATAAAGTTACAAAAATAATATCTTATGTTACATTGATAGGGGTTTATTTCAATAAGTAATGATGTTATACATTCATAAATTAAAGTTCAAGTGTATTTGAGCAGTCTTCTAAATGAAAGAATTTTTTTTTTTGGACATAAAATGGCAATATATAAGTATATAATAAAAATGAAGTATATCATAATAAAAAATACATATGTGAAAAAATTGAATATTTTGTAATATTGGATGGGCGAAAAAATCGGTCCTTCAGATTGGACAACATTTGAAACTTTTAGCACTGATGTCCTTTCAGAAACTGACTACATTTCAAACTCGCAAAAAAGTAAATAAACTTTATTGGAGTAACAGGTAGCATTACAAGACTCCATTGATATAAAAATATTATCCATACTTGAAAATATGACCCCCATACAAGAGAAATTAATAATCCACTTTAAATTTTCAATTGCCAATAAAAAGAAATAACACACAAATACATAAAAATAACATAGAATAATAAATTCATAAAGCGGTATAAAGCACATTTAAAATCAACAAAACATATTTGACAGATAAAACATTAAAAAGATATTAACAAAATAGATTTGAGAGACAAAATATGAAATTTATTCCAAATAAATAGAAATTTAGAATTTATTTTAGGGAAATACTAAACTAAACAAAGATGAAAAATAATAAAGAATGATGAAGGATATTCGACTCTCACCCGAAAGACTCGGGTTCGATTCCCAGCAACGAAACCAAAAACTTGTTCGCCTAAAATTTAGTTCAACAATGGCTACCCGCAAGTATACGGAGCAATTGTAGTCTATCGGTAGCAACCAAGGTCGTATTCACAAAGGAAGGCTAATGGAATTATTAATTTTCCCAAAAGAACAAGCAAAAACAAAGCGAGCAAATGAAAAAGTGTGATTGCTGATTTAACTAAAATTAAAGAAAAGTGCGATGAGAAAGAAATTATTTAAAAGCAAATGAAATGAGGTGGGAAGTAAAGAAAACAATTGACGAAGACTTCGGAAAAATGAACGCAACAAGTGAAAACTATCTAGGGGTCGCAATCTGTAAATTAATCCTTTATGAAATTAAATTCACCCAAATGATTATCCTAAAGAACTTAGCTCCCGAAAATTCGACGATAAAAAGAATTCTAATAACTTTCGTATTCATAAAATTCCATTTATCAAAAGCCAAATTCCACTCTTA
>CATIWJ010153893.1:0-14233 GCA_949640765.1 Croton laevigatus | reverse complement strand
CCAAATAAGGCAAATCCGGGCTTCAACTTTCTGGTTTATGAGTTCCCAAATTACGACCTTATCATGTTCGAAACTCAATGTGAATCCAACCCTAGAAATCTGCCAGAGTTACAATTTCAGCTTCCTTTCATCTTGTTTGTGAACATATAAACCATATCTAATCAATTAATCATCTCACCAATATTATCCCCAAATTTTACCATAAGAACCCGAAATTTCATATTTAGGTCTCCATTAAATCTCATAAATTGATGACTAAATGAAAGAAATAAGAGTATATTTAAGTAAATTACCTTGAATTCTAGTTTTCCCCTAAGTAATTCAACTTGAAAATCACAAACTCCATAGCTCTTCTTTGGCTAGGAGGGCCGGTTGCCATAGGAGGAGAAGAGAGGAATATTTATGTTCTTCTAAATGATGAGTTTTGCTAATTTTCTACTTTATATATTTTCCATTTAATTTTGATTTAATTAATTATTAATCTAATGGTTATAAATTATCCAACACAAAGTGAATCAATGGTTAAGATGAACCCAAATGGTTTCATGTCCAATTTTTGCTTGATGACCAAACACATGTCTCCATTTTCAACATTCACCAATTAGCTTCCTCCCTTAGCTAAGTTTTTGTAAATAGGTCCTTCTAAGGTTCTACTTGACCTCGCTGCAGTCCTTTATTAATAACTTTTTACGTACTACCCCAAATTCAATAATTCTTGTGCCAAATGAAGTTAGACATCTAAATATATGTCATATTCAATTTTCAGGTCAATCCGAGCTATCGATAATATTTGACGTCATTTTCCGTCGGGTCCCGTCGCACTGCCTTGGGCAGCCTGCGCATTGTCTGCTAATTTCATCATAACTTTGTCTATACATATCCAAATTAGGCAGTTCTTGATTCTACGTTTAACTAACACATAAAGGAACAACTTTTGTGTTTTACGCTTCTGAAAATTAGGTCATCTTGGGTTCCGAAATTTAGATTAAATCCATAGGTTTTACGCGAGTAAAGTTTTCGTGTTTCAGCGGAATTCTCCGCACATGTGATTCCGAAAACTACTGTAATTTCACCATTATGATCTATTTAACCTCAAAACCTCATATTTAATATATTTTCAAGGTTTAATACCATTTTGGAGAAATTTCATTTTAGTCCTTATCTTTCTTAGAATTTACCAAAATGCTTCTTATATAAAATTCGTTATATCTTTTTATACGTACATTTTCTGAAAATTCCGTTACGCGTCATTGGAACCAGTAAACTCCCGAGATTTCATATTTAACATCCGTTATGGGCACTACTAAGACCTTACGAAACTTTTCGGTAAATTCCATTTAGGTCCCTAACCTTTTTCATAATGCCCGATGGGTACCGCTGAGCTCCGTTGGCGTACTTTTGCCTTCCGGATGCGATCAGCGCTCGTCTGATATCTTACTATAATTTTTATTACCAAATTGACGTATTTAGGATTGACTTTCCTTGGAGGTCACCCATCTTAACTTGTGTTGTGACATGAGCACGTTTAACTTCGGAGGTTCGGCGAATTTCTCCACGATCCTTCCGAGTCCGCGTGCCCGGTCTGCACCATCTTTATCTACAACTGTCAAATACTATGCCTATACTCGATTTCCACATTCCTCTATTTACGATCTGTATATAATTTATGTTTTTATTCATTTCTTCCCTATACTTGCTTTTTGTTTACTATTAATTTACTCTTTATTTGTCTTACTTATAACTTGTTTACTTTTCATTTACAATGGTTTACTACATTTATGATTGGCTTACTTCTTGTTTACTATGTTCATAACTTATTAATTTATGGTTTACAACCTGTTTACTGAACTTATAATTCATTTATTTTCCTTTTACACACATCTCCTTCCTTAACCTTTCTTATTATGAATCAATTCTATCTCCCCCTGCTCAGATCATTCAGCTTTTCAGACATTACAGATTTTGGGGCGTTACAGGACATTTTAGAAGAAAGAAAAAAAAATGTACCCAAATTTTGTAATAATTAGAAATAAATTTAGAATATGATCTGTATACCATGTAATATATAGTTGTGACACTCTTAGTTCGGCTAGAAATAGTCGAGTTAAGGGGCGTCATACAAATTGTTTTCCAAAAACACCCCAAAATTATTTTCTCACTATTTTCTAGACCCTAGTTTTAGTAAGTAAATCCAAAATTAAAAGGGTAACGTAAGTTGTGAGTAGAAAATTTTTAGAAAGTTTAAGATTGGACAATTAAGTTTCAGGACGAAACTTAAAATTATAAGGATGGAACTGTCACAGCACAAAAATTTAATTTGAAAATAGGAAAGGACTAAATTATAATTTAACCCACATATTTATTTTAAAGTTTAAAAAGAAAAGAGAAGAAAAGTAGAGGGACCTGTATGAGTAAAAAAAGGAAGTTACAAAACAATATTGAATTTCGGTGGGTCTTTTCAAGTTGACAATTTACAAATTGCTTTGACAATTTGCAAAAGGATGGCCAACAATTTCAAACAAGGCTGGCAGCACGTGGTTTACATCTCGTAAATTGCTTTGATAATTTGCAAAAGGATGGCCGATAATTTGCAAAAGGATGGCCAACAATTTCAAACAAGGCTAGCAGCACGCGGTTTATATCTCCTATAAATAGATGATAAGTGCCAGAGTTATATATGTTTTTTTATAGAGAATTATTATTCAATTTTGATTTTAATTGTTGATTAATATATATTTAACGCACTTATTATTTTTATTTTTATCTTTTAGATCATACTCAAGCATTATTACGAAAAAAAACGGTAATCGAGCAAGAATGGCACGAAGAGAAGGAATTTTCAGCATTTTTATCATCTTGACCTTTGTTTGGTTTCTCAGCAATATCTGAAGTTTTATATTTCCAAATTAAAATCTGTTTGATCCGTTGAAAATATGAGACAAAACTCTACAAATGTTAAGAAGGGATCAAGAGTCAATTCAACCTCATTGTTAATCAAATCAAGTTTGGAATTCAGAAATTATTTGCTGTATGGATATACAGAATGGATTTTGTTATGTAAGTCATATATAGAGAGCTCCAAGTGTCAAAACAAGTTCAGCCCAGACCCATTTGAACCTTAACAGCCATCTCTATAATTGTTATGAGACATCTAAGTGAAATGACATCGTTTTAGGTGTGAAAGATGTCAGAGAAGCGGGACATTCTGCTAGAACGTATCTAGATGGGCTATTTCAGTATTTTGGCCATATCTTAGGCTAGGAATGTTTGTTTTGGATAAATTTTAGATTTATAAAAAGGAGAGAAAATGATCTACAAGTTTGTAGAAGGGTAGCAGACAAGCAAATGAGAGGAACATGATGAATTTTTGAGGAGAAGTTCTAGCGACCTAGAGACAGCAGAGGAAGAGAGGATTTGGATCAGAGAAATGGTTTTCAAGCAGGGAAACACCAGTGGAAGATATCAACAACTGATTTATAGTATATTTCAGTATGATTAAGGGTTATAATGCTAAGTTTTTCTTCCTTTATTCTCTATTTGATTGTATTGAATTGATAGCTTTAATAATGAACTGATTTTCTTATTGTATCTTTGGAGATGAACCCTGGTATTGATTTTGTTATTTGACTCATTTAATTAATTCGATTGTTATTTTTGTTGAGATTCAATTATGGTTATAATTGCTTGAATTGATATTTGTTAGCATATTAATTCATATCTATTTTTGCATTGTGAGATTGAGAAATCCACTTGTGAATCGATCATCCATAATTGAAAGGAGTTGTATGCAAATCTAGAGATAGATTGACATAAATCCTCTGGATTAGAGTCATATCTAATACTAGGAATTCATAAAATGAATTAATACAAGACTAGGGATTTTAATTAGAAAGAAATTTCAATTAATCAACCTATGATTAGACGTTAATTAGCTCGAGAGAGTGATAAACATAATTTAGGAATTCTTACGGTCCAACGTTTAATAACAATTGATTAATCAAATGCGTCAAGTTCAGAAGAGGTCTTAGGGGGATCTAAATTCCAGATACTACTTGCTTCTCTGCTTGTTTATCTTTGTTGCCTAGTTCTCCAAAGTGAATTTACTGTTGTTTGTTTCCGTTTGTTTTCATTATTAAATTCAAAATCTCTTAATTTGTCAGTTAGATAATAGGAAGAGAGTTAGTATTAGTACTTGTTAATCCCTGTGGGATACAATACTCAGTATTCCGGTAGGTATACTACGAAACGATAGGTGCACATGCCTAACTGTCTGTGGCGTAGTCGCTTGGATTTATATCAATAAGAGATGGAGCAGGTCACTTAAAAGTGAGGGAACACAGATGAATATTAATCTGTATAGAGAGATTTGAGAGAATTTTAGGAAAGGGTTCCTGAAACTAGGATCTAGAAAATAGTGAGGAAATAATTTTGGAGTGTTTTTGGGAAATAATTTTAGTGCCACTGTTTTGTATCAATCCCTTTGTAAGCCTACTATTTTTTAATAGTGGAAGAATTATTCGAAGGTTGTCCCGTGGCCGTAGCCCTAAATAATTAAATGTGAACCATATAAATTTTGTATGTCTTATTTTATTGTTCTGCTGAATTATTTATTCTCGTAATTTTAGTATAGGAACCTAACACTATCCTTCTTCACTGGAGTGTTAAGAGCACGTCTATTAACCAGCACATTATCTCGAATTGGCTTCTCAATGCTTCCATCACTACAATCCTCCAATTTTAGCATTTTACCATCATCACTCTCATTGCTGCCTTCTTCTTAATCAATCGCTATCTCACCATTTCTAAGGTCATAACCCTTTTTATTTGGACATTCTTACCAATTAGAACTAAATTTTAGAAATAAAATGAGATTATGTTAAAAAAAATGAGGTTGAGACTTTTATTTTTCATTTAAATAATTCTCCATCTTTTTTAAATTAATATTTTAATAATTTCTATTACAATAAAAAAAAAGAAATTCTACATTTAATTTAAAAGAATGCTTAAAAATTTACGAATCATTTCTAAATTGACTGAAAAATTATTATAATATAAATCTTTTTTCTAAGAATGGTCACTTTTTGATAAATTATAAATATTTATTATCTTATGTTATTATAATAAAAATAAGTGAATGAACCATCAACAATACTTAAAATACTATTATGCATAATATTTTGATAGTCTTTTTATGAACCCTCCATTAATATGTGTTGCACGCATTATTAAATGAAGGATCCATTTTGATAGTGCAAAGGACTTGAATACCATTAGTAAAAGGAGGTCAAAAATAAAACCAAATATCGCGAAAGCACATACATGGCCTTAATATGTTATAGGCCGATAACTAATGTGGACATTCTGGACAAGTATTTAGGGCTTCTGACGATTGTTAACAAGTCCAAGAAAGTCACCTTCCAACACATCAAAGAGCGCATCAAAGTGAGACTATTAGGTTGGAAAGAAAAATTTCTTTCGCATGCAGGGAAGGAAATTCTTATTAAGGCAGTCATTTTTTCCATCCCTTTATACACGTTCTCGTGCTTCAAGATACCTGTTTCTTTAACTAATGAGATCAATTCGTTGATTCATCAATTTTGATGGGGACAACAATTGGATGAACAAAAAATCAATTGGATTGCATGGAAAAAATGTTGTCAACACAAAAAGGAAAGGGGTCTTGGGTTTAGAGACTGGGAGGCAATGAACAGAGCCATATTGGCTAAACAGGGATGGAGAATTATTAATTATCCTAATTCACTATCAGCCAGGTTTTTCAAAGGTAAATATTTCCCAAGCTCTAATTTCATAACAGCTGAAGCACTAGGTGCTTCTTGGGGGTGGAAGAGCATTTTATATGGTAGAGATGTGTTGGGTTGCGGATTAAGATGGCAAATCCGTAATGGCAGATATGTTGAATGTTTCAAGAGTGCTTGGATTTCAAGACAATAGCCACCTTTTATCGCTGAGCATAAAGATAATAGGGATTCGAGTATTCATTGGGCATCTCAACTTATTGATTGGGATAGGAAAGCTTGGAACGTGGACCTATTGAATAGCAATTTTACCAGAGCTGATGCTGAGGCTATTAGGAGTATTCCCATTTTACTACCGAATCGATAAGACAAGCTTATTTGGTGCTACACTAATAATGGTGTTTTTTCAGTACGCTCAGGCTATAGAGCGACGCTTAAACTAAAAAATAATGTTGGCAATAATGGCTCTCCCACCACTTCGGATCTTTGTTGGAGTGATATTTGGAAGATAAAAGTCTCAAGAAAATTACAGGTATTTATTTGGAGATTAATTAGGAAGGGGCTTGCTATTGGAACTAATTTATCCAGGCGATTGCCTAATGTTGGTAAACTGTGTGCTAGGTGTGGGGAGATCGAAGATAAAGGTCATTTATTCTTCTTTTGTCTGCAAGCTAAAATGACTTGGCTTCTCTTACACTTAGGATTGCGAGTGGACAACTTCTCAAGTACTTCTCCTAAACTTTTTTGGAATTCACTTGTTAATTTAGCTAAATAAAGGAATATTGGAGAGGAGGAATTTGGGCTTTGTGTTTGCATACTTTAGCATTTATGGAAAGCAAGAAATGCTTTAGTCTTCAATAATGGCAATTTAGATCCTCTGGAAATTGTTAAACTGGCATTAAATACTTGGAATGAATTCATGGGAGCTATGAGCTGTGACACTAATGCTGGATTGATAAGTGATAAAGAGGGTAATAGCCAACTTGGAGAATCAACTGTGCAACGACAGGGTTGGGATCCTCCTCCAGAGTTTTGTCTGAAATTGAATGTAGATGTTGCGATAGATAAACAGAAGAAATTGGGAGCATGTGCTATAGTGATTAGAAATTCTCGATGCAAGCTGGTTGACTGGAAGGGTTTTTCGCTTTCCGTTTATTCTGAATCCTTCCTTATTGGAAGCTTTGACAATTAAGATGGCCTTGGAACTCTGTCGGCAAAAGCAGTGGCGCTGGTGTCTGGTTGAATCAGATTGCAAAATGGTCATTGATGTAATTAAGGAAGGTAAAGATGTTGGTTACATATTAGAAGATGTTGTCTTAGAATCAAGACAAATTCCTTCAACTTCTTATTTTTTCGTATCCAGAACTTGTAATGTATTACTGTAACACCCCTTATATGCCTACCGAAGTGGACCTATAAGAGGGTTACACGTATACTTTGTACGGTACACAGAACTTCAAAATTTTCTTTTTAATTTATTATATTTATACAATTACATTACAATACAATATTTCACAATTACATTAAAATTTCTTTTACAACTCTTCAGTATATGCCACGCTAAGGTTTTGATAATTCCTGATGCCACTCTGCTATATTGGTTCTTTCTTGACTTATGATCCTGACACCTACAAGTTAGCAAACATTAACTTGCTGAGTGATAAGCTCAGTGAATACTTTACACTAATACATACAAATAATGATCATTCATAACACATCAACATGTTCGGCAAAAAGAAGCAATCATGTCATCAACACAATTCAATTCATACAATCACATTACATAGGTTTGCACATCATGGAGTAGGGTAAAGTATCAAACCTGCTTTAAAGTCACACCTGCCATACGCTTCTCTTACGTATCCGTGCTGGTTAGATCCTGTCACTATCTACGTCATCCATTTACATTTAATTAATTCATTATCTTAGTTATTAATAGCCCCTCTATAATAGTCCTATTATTTAATTATACTCATTTCCTCATTTCTACTCATCATTTATTTTATTTCATATTTATTCTTTTAGGTTCAGCTTACGACACACTAGTTACTTAGTAATTAACTTATTTATTTATTTATTTCCTTCAAAACTATTCCTGCTATTTTGAGCACCCATTAATCTGTTTTGATTATTTGCTAATTAGCCTAAAAGATTTATTTACTTTAACTTTAATGATTACCTATCCTATTTTATGCCCCAATGCCTCTTTATTTACCTACGAGGTTGTCTAGCTTCTCCAACCTAATCGACTGCCAAAATTATATCTATGGTGTTTACAGTTTTATCCCTATAATGCATCGTATCCTTATCACTAAGGTTCTAGTCCTAGCCATAATGAGCATTTAACGTTTCAATCTCATTTTCATTTCGTTTCACATTCGTAAAACTCAACATATATTTATTTGTCTCACCTTTTCATCTTTCATGTGTTTCCAACATCATATAATGTTTTTCTTGATGTTTCAAAACCATTAAACATTAAACAAAATCAAACGTGTTTAATTCAGGCGAAAAATAACATTTTTGGGCACCGTCGTGCCCGAGACACTATTAGTCGCGAGCGAGATGATCCCCAGCAAGTGTGTCATGACCGAGATAGCTGAGACGAGCATTCTGGGCACTTCTGGCATTCGGGTCGCGAGCGCGACATGGTGGTCGCGAGAGTTCTAGAAGCAATTACAGACTGCGCGTCTCTCACCATTTCGGCAATAACTTTTGATTGACAAATCTAAATGAGGTGATTCAAAATGTATTAGAAAGCTAACATCCGTGGCTACAAAAATGTCTTTTATAACATAGTCAAAATTCGGGTTGAATTTGAACAATAAAATCTGATGTAAATAAAGCTTATAGTTTTGAGCATAAACCCTAAAAAATTTGAAAGCAAACCACTTCCTTAACATGTAACACCTTAAATTCAAAATCAAATCATTCAAGATATTTAAATCATACAAAATCATCATTCAAAAATAAAATCAAGAGTTTAACAAAACATAAAATTGACATAAAATTTGGTTAAAGTACTAAACCTTAATATTTAGAGCTTCCACAAGCCCTCATGCGACTTCCTTTCCTTTAGTCT
Source organism: Croton laevigatus (assembly GCA_949640765.1). NCBI lineage: Eukaryota > Viridiplantae > Streptophyta > Magnoliopsida > Malpighiales > Euphorbiaceae > Croton > Croton laevigatus. Next base: position 5,395 of record CATIWJ010153893.1, on the reverse strand, counting down.
TAACTCATTCTTTAACTCCTACAAATTATCAACCAAAATCAAAACCCTAATTTCTCATTGACTCTTTTATCCTACATAAACTCTTATTCATTTCTTATTTGTACATCTAACAACATTTTCCCAACTCAATCTTTCATTACTATCCAAAAGCCATAACATGCCATAGTACAATAAAACTAGGGTTTCAAAATATTACCTTATTTAAGTTTCTACCACCTTCCCCAAGCTTGACTTAGCTTGAAAATAACTTCCTTGATCTTACTAGGGCTTTGGGCGAGTGAAGAAAATGATGAAGATGAGGAAGATGAAGACAAAAAGGAAAATGAGAGAAAATGAAGTGAGGGTGGCGGCTAGAAGGAAGAAAGATAAAGAGAAATGGGGAGTCTTCTACACTCTTTCTCCCTTTTTATATTAATGGTAGTGGGTTTGGGTTGGACAATTGGGTTTAGATCCTAGCCTAACTCTTTCTCTATTTTCTCCTTAACCATTCTATTCTCTTCTTATTTTATCAAGCCCAAGACTAAAAATTAGGCCCAATACTTTATATTGGCCCAACTCATAAACGTTTATCTCTACAAGCTTATCAAAAATTTTCTGATTGACTTTTGGACGATTGTTCGACGACACTACTACTTATTTTCACCTACCCTGACTTGGGAATGTGACACTTTGTCTTTTCACTCCATTAATATCATCTTTTAAATTTTCAAAGTTTCCTATTATTAAATCATATCATGCCTTTCTTGATATTTCGAAACTCATTAAAGTTAATTTAATTGAAAGCACTAATTTATGGCATCGTCGCACGTAGGACCAGTAGAACGCGAGCGAAATGCTTGTTTAGGATGTGACAATTACCGCATCTACTAGCTAGAAATGCTTTGAATGACAATTTTTTCTATAATAGAAATGCTCAATTGGAGCTAATCAATTGTAATATTTTCAAATAGTATGAATGAAATATATCTTTGGCAAAAAAAACAGAAAAGATAAAGAGGATTTATAAAGATGCACGGAAATGACATCAGGGTGATGGTAGAACTGAAGGGATGGCTGAATGATTGAATTACAGAAAAGCATGCAAATGGCAAAGGGGGGTGGGGTGGGGTGGGGTGGAAGTGGGTTGTCACATGGTTGCCACGAGCTCCTTCGTTAGTAATCGAATAAAATTGTACGGATTGGGCTAAATTTCCACGTGACACTGCATGATTTGGCAACTTTCGCACTTGCCTATAGGCCCCATCCCAAATCTCTGTCTTTGTCCATATTGTCTTCCTTCTGCTCATCAAACGGGGCACCCGTGTATTGTATCACTTCCACATCGCTTTGCTAATCAGACCAGAATCTTTAGTTTAGTTTATTCAATAATTTATAGTTTTCAGAACGAAAAAAATTCAAACAATTTATAGCTACTTTGTAAAAAATAAATAAATAAATTTTGGGTATTTCATAATATTTTTTTAAAAGTATTATCTTCATGGGAAAGAAATTGTCATATTTATCTTTTATTTTGTGGTAAAAATATGTTCCTCCTGTGCGAGTGATACTCTATTTATATAAGCACTAATTTAAATTTTTATCAACTATTGATTACTTTTAATCTTAATCTTCACATGTAGTAGCTATCCTTTTCTTTTTGTCTTTTTTTATTCTTCTGATTTCTTCCAATTTTTTTCCTTCTTTCGATTTTCAGGAATTTGTACCCTTTTTTGTGAGGTAGAGCAACATTTATAATTTTTTTTTAGCAATTATGCGAAGTTTATATTAATGAAATAGAGACTTTTGTCCAGAAAAGTGTTTCTATAAAAAGGAAAAATTTGATATTTTCTGTCTAAATTGGACAACTTTTCTCTTGACGTGAGTTGTCTTTTAGTGTATATGAGACTTACTCTTTTTATTATCTTCACTTTTTCAAGGGCAAGATGGACATAAATTTTAAGAAAAAAATTAAACATTAATACTAAAAGACTCTATTTCATTGAAACGGAGATGGTATAAGTCTTTTCTCTTTTATTTTATAGATATGTTATTGGAGTTGGAAAAATTTATGTTGTTTTTTTTTTTTCAATGGATTACAAGTTGGATTAAGCATTGAAAGCGAGATAGCACCACAAAAGATCAGGGTCTGGAAATTTGCTTCATCTGTTGGTCTATTTTATTAGGTGGATTGTATGAATATCATCTCAAGATAAATATTCAGATAAGACAATATTATGGGTGTGCAAAAAGAGGACCGACCCGATTAAGTTGACCAATCCAATGTGATCGGATAGGGTTATGTGGGTTATAAGGGTCGGGCGGATTGTGGAAATATTGTTTTTTCATGTTCGGGTTAAAACAATGAAAAACCTGACCCAACCGAAATTCTATTTGGGAATATAAAAAGACTGATTTTTTTTTTTTCCTCCTCTCCTCACACTCTTAGCCCTGTCGAAATTAAAATCCCAAAATCGCTGGTCTCTCTGCTGGTTGCCTCTAGTCGCCGCCGCTTGCCGCTGATTGCTGACGCTAGTCGCTGCCGCTTGTAGTTCTATTGTTCTTCTTCTTGTAGCACCAAAAATATCACTAAGGTTTCCATTTCTTTTAAGATCACTGCTCTTTTTTTTTAAGCATTTCCATTTGTAGTTCTATTGTTCTTCTTCTGCAGTTGCTCCCATTAGTTATGTCCATCCCTAATTAATTAAGTTTTTTATTTGAAGAATTGCAATGTCATGTTCATTTACAATGGAAAAATAGGAAAAAATTAGCTTGATTATGAAGTCTTTACAGCCCTTGTTGCCTATTCTATGCTCTTTTCATTCAGGCTTTTGCTTGCTCTCAGGCTTAAGTGTACAGTATCTTACTCTTGGTGGTTCGTTTTCTTTTTTGATCATCTATTTCTTTTTTTTCTCTTTTCCCCTATTATTGTCTCTGGTAATTGTTAAAGGAGAAAACTCTTAACTTTATTGTTTTTAATGGCATTTTTCGAATACAAATCTTGTTTAATTTATGTCTTCTTGTTATTTATTTCCCCTTTAAATATTAGATGGTGTAGCGACAACTTGTGTGGATTGAGAGTAGAAATTTCTGGGTTTTTGAGGGTAAATTTGTTGGATTTTTAAAGAAATAAAGAAACAGAAAGAATTTGACAGAGAGAAAAATATTGACAGCTTTTTAATAGAGCAAATATCACAGCAGAAAAGAACGTATTGTACTGCTGTTTTTGGTGCCTTTTTATAGGCTTACAATGAACTGAAAAAGCTAAAAACTCTCAACAAACAATCAGACTTTATGGCCACTAACCATTACTAACTGAAACAGAATTTTAAGGAGCAAATGACTGACACTAACACAGACTTAATTGACTAAATTAAACACATGTTATTTTGAAGTTGAACCATTCTTCAACAAAATTCAGGACCTTTTCTGTTTACTGGATTATTATGTACATTTTGAATGTCATTGGTTGTTGATTTCCTAATTTCGTAAATTTTAAATGGGAAGTATTTAAATTTCAACTCCTTTATTGATTACTTTTAATTTGTTATTATCTGTCTGTTTGTTGATATTTCTATCAAAGATAATCATAATAGATTTTTACTTAAGTAGGACCGATTGAACTAAGCACAATGAATTACCTTCTTTTATCATTAAAAATTTTAGTCTCAGATATAAATTTTAAGTTATGCTAAGGCTGTGTTTGGTAACAACTTTTGAAGTAGTTTTTAATGTTTTGACCGGTCAAAATACTAAACGCTATTTTTTTTTATAACATTCGGTAAAGTAACTTTTAAGATAGCTTTTAACTGTTTAAGTAGCGTTTTATCAAAAGCTAACATATGTAACTTTTAGCTTTTAGAATTTTGTAAACAGCTAACAGCTATTCAAATAGTTAAACAATACTCAAACAATTAGTTTTGCCGAACAGACCTAAAGATTACACTATAGTATGAATGCTATGAACGAAATGAATTTAATTTCAAAAACAGTAAAATGCTAAAACTGAAAAATCAATGACTATCCATAGAAAAATCAACGATAAGTCTACAAAAACTTATTACGTATTTTTAGTATTTATATGAACTTGCCTAGTCTTCGCTAATTGAAAATGACATCAAAACCAATAAATAAATATGTAGTCTTCAAATAAATATGTAGTCTTCGATAGAAATTTTATGCTATGCTAAGATTAGACTAGTGAGAGTGCTATGAACGAAATGAATTTAATTTTTCAAAACAGAAAAAGTTTTAGTTTTTATTTGAATAAAGAATTATATCAAATTGTCAAAATTGAAATCCAACACATCCCAAGTTCTCCAAGAATATCCTTAATGCTAATAGTATTAGGATTGTTATTTATTTAATTCAGTAATTTAAAAAAGACGTAATTATCCTAAAAAGTTAGAATTATGAGAGGTATTTTTGGCATTCACTTGTAAAATTTTATATATGTTATGGATTATGGAAGTTGCAATGAATTTCTTGAAATCGGAGTTTGTGAAATTTGCTATGGGAATTATACAACACATCCGTTATTCTATAATCCCTTATATATTTTAGAATTGCCATCTAAAGATATCTATGCATTTATATAGAACGAATGAATGATGATAAGAAGAAAAAGTCTTCTAAAATGTATTACCAATTGCAATAAATATAGATAGTCAGTACATATTTATTAAAACATAGTAAAAAAAAAAAAATAAAAGAGTAAAACATGTTAGATTTAACAGATGCAATTTTGTAATGCTATCTAAAATGAATTTGTATTGATTTGTAGTTACGATAGGAAGAAAATTCTTGACCTTATACACATCAAAATAAGGAGAAGAAGACAAGAAGCTATCGTTGCCATTCACAAAACAAGAAATCGTTGATCAAAGTACTTCAAAATTGGTCCGTTTGAATAAATTTTCTTTTTTTTTTTTCTTTTTTGTGTTTTGTTTTTGGAGAAAGTATGTTTGGGAGGTGACAAAATTTTTTTCTAGGTTTCTTAATATCAAAACGGCAGCCTTTTAGTTGTGGGAGAGGTGTTTAATGTCATCATGCGCCGGCTGTTAATTTGAGACGAGCTCACGTTTGTTGACGGATGGAGGGTGCAAAGGTTGGTACTTTGATTGGCACACCCTATGTATATTTTCTGGGTCCGCCACTGCCCGAGATCAATTTCAATGTATTGCTGTTTACAGAATTCGACGGTCTGAATTATTTTTTTAGTATTTTTATATAGGAAAAAAAAATGGGCGGTCTAAATGTTTTTTTTTTTAAACTACTGGCAAATTTTGAAAAATAACAGTGTTCTGTATTTTAAGTTGCAATAAATTTCTTGAAAGCAACATGTTGAAGAAATTGATCTTTAAAAGTAAATTATAAATTTGGAAGTTCTCCATAGAGTACCATAGCCATGCTCTTTTAA
>CATIWJ010153777.1:0-17450 GCA_949640765.1 Croton laevigatus | reverse complement strand
AATCCTATAAGCTTAGATTTTGGATTAAACACACCGAAATCAAATCCCCAATCCAATTTTTCCTTCCCCTGTTTTTCGTTTTTCCCCTCTTCGAATTTTCCGATTTCTTCTTTTTTTTTTTTTCTTTTTTTTTCTTTTCTCATTTATCACAACATCCTTCTCTTTTTTTTTATTATTATTATTTTTTTAAATCTTATCTTAACATATATATTTTTATTTATTTATTTATTTAAAATTATATCACCTTTATATCAATTATTATTATTATTATTATTATTATTATTATTATTATTATTATTTAAAATTATAATTTTTGTGTAAATTATACAATTTACATTTTACGACACCGTGTATTTTCCGACAACTAATTTCGCGAGTGTTACAGCTGGACTTTCCAATCAATAATGCTACCACAACTATCATGTACTACAACACCAATTGCTCATAGCCTTTGTTTCAAACTAACAGATGCATTTACATTACTTTTCAATCTTCCTGTAGAAGGAGGAATCCGTACTTAGGGCAAGTTAGTCTAGAAGGTGAATTAGAATTGACTAAACCAAAGTTTTGCTCCACCTATATGAACTCTTGCCAGTAATCTTTGGCCTTTTACAAAACTTCCAAGCAATTTTGGTTCCTATTTTCAGAAACAGCTACATTCCTATTGTTATGATCTGAAATTTGTGAAATCCGGAATAACTGGTAACCTAAAAGTGAAGAAGTATAATGGATTGATTAATGGAAAAATTTTGGAATTGATATGCCAAAGGAATGGTAAGTAAATCATCTGAAATTGGAAACAAAGGGTTTGAGACTACGCAAACAAGGGTAGCAACATTGAACCAAATTCGAGTAATTTTTAGATTAAGATGGGAAATGAATTTCAATGGGAAATGAATTTCAAGAAGTACAAAACATAAAAGTTATAGTTTGATATGTCTAGAATAACATGCTGATTCAGTTTTAGTGAATTCTACAAGCTCAAGAAGTTATACTAAGTCAAATGGAACCTGCACTTGGGAAATGTTCAAGCATAACCTAAGACATTAACCTAGATTTTAGACTACTACATGCCCTAGTTTGTAAAAGTATAAAACATAAGAGTTGTTCTATTATATCTCAATTATATTTAGAAATTAGAATCGTTTAATTTGGAGTTGTACGGACAGATATATGATTGATTTAGTAAATAGTGCGCAAGCTGCCTCTGGTAGTGCAGAAGGGTCGGATGGAAAATATTGCCAAAAATTACTTATGACTCAGATTGATATGAAATTTTTACACAATGTAGCCTTAGATGTCTAATTTCATTTGACATAAGAATTATTAAAATTGGAGTAATACACAGAAAGATATTAAGAAAGATAGACTGGAAGGTCATGAGGAGGTACTAAGAGGACCTAATTAGGATTTTTTCAAAAGTCAAGGATAATTATGTAAAACTAAAATCAAGTGTCGGGGGTTGTTAATAGTGCCTATATCAAACATCAAAATTTGGCCCTCGAAGTTTGCAAGAGGAGAGGCATCCTGTTGCAGTTTTCAAAACTGTCTATCTCGCGAAATCCTTTTTGGGAAGTTATTATGAGCCCAAATGGACATCATATGAGGAGTTAGACTTTTTTCTTGAATCTACCGCTAAACTTCTGCAGTTAAGGCTTTCTATAAAATCCATAGCCATATCCTCCGCATCACTTACCTAGACATAATTAACGAAATAATTAGTACAAAATTGCACTTTGCAACAAAATCAACGATATATATTGTATTACAAAATAGTATACTTTTTCAGGATTGAAACGACCAAAAAGTGTATGTATAATTGCAAATGAAAAGTGTTTCATTGTGCGTTGGTCAGTTGGATAGAGGAGAGTTTTAATCTATGTTCTGAACTAGCATCGGAAACAACTACGATAACTGCTCTGTAATCATAATTTCTCCATAACATTTTTTTTTCAAAACATTTATATTAAATCACGTGTATTAATTAATAAATAAAATTATAATTGATTAACACTTAAATTTAACAATTATGTCCCAAGTTAAACTATAAACAATTATAAGATCTGACCTAAAAAAAAAGGTAAAATAAGTGTCTTCTTAAAGCAAAGATTTCTTTAAAATGCTTTTTTTTTTAGCATTACACATTTTTTCCTTATTTTTAAGAATTCAAATTCATAATCCATTTTTAATGACATGATTTCACTGTAAAAATGTTTAAATTTTCTTAATAACAACTTAAAGCTTCTCCAATAAAGAATTTAAAAAAATTTCACTTTTATTCTGTATATAAGTGTTGCATTATACAAAATGAAATTGTATAAAAGTGAGACAGTAAATTCTCAAATTATAAGCGAATCAAGTTAAAATCGAACTATGTTATAACCTTATCAGACCAAAATTTAAACAGTTAAACCAAACTTGAGATCGAACTCAAGTATGGCTCGGACTTGGTTCAAAATATGTTATGAGAGTTTCTCCCCCTCTCTTTGGTTAAAAAGTTTGTTTTTTTTGTCGGTTTACATATTCAAGTAATATTTTACTTCTAATTCCAAAATACTTCTGTGCATTGATTGCTATATCTTTTACCCAAACTTATTACAATCAATATAAAAATAATTTGGCAACGTGATTGTCATATTAATGACATTTAAGTATTTTTTTTAATTATTGTATGTTTTGACAAATGAAAAAGGAAGAAGTAGTTGGTTTGATTTTCCAATACAAACAAAAATTTGATTAACATATTGAATTTACATAATTCAATTGTTTTTTTTAACTAATGAAAGTTTTCGTGCATATCTAAATTGCAGAGTTAATTATATTTTCTTTATCTCATAATAAGTATTTTAATTTCTACTTTTATAAATATTAGGAATAGTAATTATTATATTAAAAATATAAAATTAATTTATTAAATAACCAATAAATATATTTTAATTTATTTTTTTTAATGAAGTATCAATTCATTAAATTAAATCCGTCCGTAGAGCTGGACGAAGAAATAAAGGAGGAGTTGAAAACCACTCCTTCATAAATATCGAAGAAGAAGCCTCTCTAACTAATATATGAGCGACTTCATTCACAGACCGTTTAACAAAATTAAAAGACACATTTTCTATCTCTAATGCTAAGATTTTACAATCATCAAAATATAATAAATATATTTTAATTTATTATAAATGAAGTGAGAATAAATTTTAATTTGTAAACCCAATTTTTCAAAATTAATAAATATTTTTTTTCAAATTAATATAGTAACCAAGCAAGAATTTGACATTAAACACACATCAGATCAAGAAGAAAAAAAATGGAATTTGGTTCAAACGACAATCCAATCCAATCCAATGAAATGAAAAGGGAAGAAAAGATGAAGTTGATTATTAGATTAGACTAATGATGAGACATATAGTTCCAACATGAATGGAACAATGAGATGTGCTTAGATTTTTGTCTCTTCATATTAACAATAAAATCTGCCCTATTTATTTTCTTTTTCTCTTCTTTCTAGATGCTTAATCCTTATTTTAATTCACTAATACACAATGGTAGACCCCATTATTATATATTTATACATATACTCCATAACTTTTTCTTTTCTTAAATTAATTTATAGTTCATTTTTAATGAACAGTCGGTGACTATAATACTTATTTCAAATCCAATTAGTTAAATCTAATAATATTATTTACATTTAAATGAAACACAAGAAAATAAATAAATGTATAAAATGGTAAGTGGGTGTGTGTGATAATAATTAAAGGGTACTTTCGGTGCAGGAGTCAATGTTTAGGCAGCCAAACGCTTGACTGATTTGTTTGTGGGCTTAATTTTAATTCAGGCGCTCGAGAAATGTCCTTAATTCTCACACGTGCTTTCACTAAAAAAAAAAAATTTCCCACACGTGCTTAAACTAATAAGCCCCTACTTGCTTAATTCATAAATCTTTCACTTCAAATGGGTGCTATTAGATCGACTAATTAAAAAGAAATTACATTAAAACTTATTGAGAAAAAAAAATAATCTTTTAAGGAAAAAAAATTTAAGTATTTTTGATACATTTAAATTATAAAATAAGATCAATTAATTACATAATTTATCAAATAAATTGAATAATTTAATTAATAAAAAATAATACTTACTACTTCTACATTGAACCTCATTAATTAAAATATAATGCAACTTTCATAAATATAATATAAAATAACTCGAATTTATATGTCAATTATTCATGAGTTTCAATAAAAGACATTTTTATAGTAATCTTTATAAACCAACACATTCATTATTATTTAGAATTTTTAAATTATTAGTAAAATTATAATATTATTCTTGAGTTGGATGGGTTTGGGGCGGATATACTAAAACATGTCCTCGTCCCAAACCCACAACGATTTCATTATATTAAACTCATCCCCGTCCCATGCCCTAACAGATCGGATAAAATGTGTCCCGAACGAGTCGAATTTCAACGGATCCCCGTTGGATCGGATCAGATGCTTAATCCTAATCTCAGTTAATCACACTTCCACTTTTTAAAGGGTAAAGTTGTATTTTTGTCCCAAAAAGTATACAACTTTCTCTATTATTTTAATAGACTCAAATGTAATACTTATCTATTATATAGAAACATAGGTGTTATATATAATTTGGCGAAACGATGATATGAAATCTTACATAAAATATATAAAAAATAAAGGTAAAACCAATTTTATTCACCAATGCTACCAATCCATCATTGACTCCTTCGCTTCATTGGGTCACTTTGTAGGCCAAGTTTAAAAACATTGGAAAGAATGGCTATGTAGGTCCCGGAGCTGTTTTACGTAATGAATAAGATGTGTATAACGTGGATTATCACAGATCTTATCTCTTGCAAAAGTAGAAATAGAACTGACAATTTTGATACCAAATTAATTTTAAGAAATTCAGTACAAGTTGATAATATCATAAGAGATTATAATACATGATGAGAAAATGGATCATCCTAAACTTATTCAAAAAATCGATGTTAAAATTTTAATATTAACCAGTTAACTAAACTAGTTTGCACTTTTATAAATTTTGGTGGTATTATGTTTCTATTCGACGTGCGTAATCCAGGCAATGAATTCCCAACTCCTCCAATTGTAAAGTTAAAGGAAGCAATTTTCTTCTAGTTTTGGTTTGCATGTTTTTAAAGAAGCCAATTAGTACTTAACTCATGAGTGAGCTAAGTATACTCTTATATTGAACCATGTTGAAACTACGAGGATGAAAAATACTCGATCTTGTCTCATGATTTGCCAATTCATTTGTTTTTTTAATATAAAGACCAAACACATCTATACTAGGCATATTATGTTGTTCTTTTTTAAAAAAAAATGATGTAGTTATCAAGTTAAGAGTGTGCTTAAGAGTAAAGCATTTGGTGAAAAAGATAATGCATCCCGTGATATTGTTTGAATTAATTAAGAAATACTAAAATAATAATTAATGTTATAATCCTACAATGAAAGATTTAGGTTTCCGCAATTAGTGCATTAAGAAATTGAATATTCAGGTTGCCCATGGTCATATACGGATGCATGGCTTTTGTCTTATTGACATTAGACACGTATGTGTATATGTATGTCCCTACTTTCATGTGCTATAATAAATTTACATGAACCACAAGACAATTCAATTCGAGTCGCACATTATTTCATTTTTCACAAATTATAATTTCACAAAATTCCTTTAATTCTTTTATATTTTAAACAATAGAATTCTTTTTTAAGGAGAACAATAGAAAAACTATTATTCTGTGGTTTAGGTGATATCACAGTTTAGTCAACGAAATTTGACAAAATAACTCTTTCATTCATACAATTTAGTTTTATTCAACAATTTAATTTAGTTCCCTTTTTATCCAATTTTATGATATATTCAAGGTATATTGTGTTTAATAATACTACTATTTCATCTCTAAATTTTGGCTATTGTTATAATTTTATCCATGAAATCTGGCTATAGTTTATACATTTAGGTCTCCTTGGCTGATACTATGTGAAAATTATAATAATTAGATGAAACCAAATAGAATGAATGAAAGAGTTATTTTTATCAAAGTGACTAACCAAATTTAAAAAAATAAATAATGATTTTCCATAAATTATAACTCGTGAGGTAAGGTTTAAATTTTTGTTTTTTTAATATTGTACTATTAATTAATCTCCTCATCATCTCATTATGCCGAGACAAAAGAACTTAAAAGAAAGAAATACGTACGTACAATGAGATGAGATTACAAAATTTGTAATTCAGAACCGCACAATGGATTCTAAACAAAAAACAATAATGGAGTATGATTTTAACAAAAGGTTGAGGAAACTTCTCATCATCATTAAACAAAGAGTTTAGGAAACTTCTTTCATCTTTGCTTCAAAAGTACAACTATTTGTCACTATTAATAAGCTATTTCAAATCAAATCTCATCCGATAGCTATGTGTAATTTGTATACTAACTATTTTTCAACAATTTATTATCTATACTCTAAATCTATAAAATGATTATATTTCATGTGTTGGTTAAATTTGTACTAGTATAAATTAAGTAAAAATTATAGTTAAACAATATAAATAAGTATGTGTAATAATTGTATGTGAGAAAAAAATGTAAGTAAAATAATTATTTTCTACGTACGTTTTGTTATACTGTTTAAACATTTTATACGTACTATTGGGATATCAATCCAAGTGCCGCATTGGAAAAATAAGGAAGAACCATCTTCAATATAAGTGTTCACCCAACTCCATTAGTATGAGGCCTTTTGGAAAGAACCCAAAAATAAATCCGTGCGGAATTGATCCAATGCGGACAATATCATACTAATGTGGAGTTTTCGGTGGTGTTTGCAGTCCCAACACATATAATTGAAAAAATACAAATATTAGAATATCATATATAACTTGAAACTTCCATGGATTGTTTAGAAGTTTGGCAACTTTTATAAACATAATTAAACAATTTTAATTAGTTGTTTTAAACTATTAACTTGATGATAAACACATTAGTGAGTATATATGAATATTAATATGAAAAAGATAATCCATTTCACATGAAATGAAAGGAAAAGTAGGTAAAGAAAATGGAAGATTTGTCCTAACAAAGTAATCTAAGACCAGAATATGTGCTCTCAATAAAATATATAATTGTGCGTAGACAAGATGAGAAGAAGAAAGCGAGTGTTTGAATTCTAAATTGCATGTATTATAAGGCATGTTAGATTTATAATAATTTGAAATGTTCAATCAACAACAAGATTTATGACTAAGACATATATGTTCAAACCAACTTAAATACGGTTTTGCTTCCAGAATATATGTAGGGTAGATTCGGAATTTAAACATTTTTAGAGGTCAAAGAATTCAACTAATCGAAGTTATGAGGGCACTATTTGTTTTTTAAGATAAATATGGACGAGAATTTTCTTTTAAAAAAAAAATTTTACAGACTCAAGTGACGCACAATATGAATGATCCTTCCTATCTACACACGTTAAATAAGAATTCGAACTCGTGACTAATAAATCAGAACACAGTAATTAGACTAGTTACTCAACCTCTGTAGACAAGACTTTTAGGAAGTGTTTATATACGTCAAATTGAAAATTCGAACTCGTGATCAATAAATTACAACACAACGATTAAACTAGTTACTCTAAGCAAGATTTTTAGAAATCGTTATATTTTAATAAAAATATATAAAAACAATAGAACTAATGTTTAAAAAGTCTCTCAATCACAAAAATTTTTTATCAATTTGGTGAATTACAAAATGCAAAAATCAATATTCTCATTACTTAAAGTGGACTATTATGAAAACTAATAGTAAAAAAAGGAAAAAAAAATAAAATCTATATATTATTGGAGCAAATAGAAGACAAAGTGAAGAAGAATGAAAGAAGCAAAAAAGACAAGAAAAAAAAGAGCAGCAAAGCAATTCATGAAAATGAAATAGTATTAATTTAAGTGTCAAATAGCAAATGAAACCACAAATTTGGAAGGTATCGAGAAGAAATTTCTTGAAGATGAAAAAAAGTCAACTAAATCATGCTGGCTACGACCCACCTCTTTTAAATAATCAGACGGCTACAGACGATGCTTTGACTTACGATTGGCATCTGGCCGAAAATTAATACTATCTGTCTCAAATTCATTTAGTATTATTCATTTTAAATCTGTGAAAAAACAGTTTTTTTTTTCACCGTATTAAATTTGTCCCAAATCTGTTTATTATTATCATCATCAGCGATAAAATTTTAATTATTTAAAAATATTAAAATTATAAATAATTAAAAAAATACATAAAATTTCAAATTTTTCATCTATATAAAATTATAATAATTAGTTATTAAAAAAAATACAACAATATTTGTAATTAATTAAATTCAATAAATTTAAAAAATTTTATTTATTTTTATTTAATTTTTTATATTTTATAAATAACGAGTTATAATTATGAGTATTCATTCCAATTCATAAAAATTAAACAAATTAAATTTTACAGATAGCTGTGATTGAAAATTAATTTCGTACCAAATTCGTAACGGTAGTAAAAAATGTACTAAATCCGTTCAAGATTAGTTTATACATTATTCTAAGCGGGTTTTAGCGGATTTAGTCGGGCCGATATCCTCGAAAAAACCAACAGGCTGCGATCCCTACTTTGACTTCATCTCCATTTGCTCTCTTTCTTTCTTTCTTCTCAACGGTCCCTTTAGACCAAATTAACCTGTTTGGACCCCACTTTATATCATTTTCAATTTCTACATTTATTTTTATACATCAAATGGGAAAGGAAAGGGATTTCAATTTGAACATCTTTACCTTTTTTTTCCGCTTTTCTACACCTAAATCAAATAAACCTCATGTCATCCTACAATATTCTTATGATTAATTAGATTGAATTCTTATTTGGAATTATAGAGAATTTACAATTTTATTTTCAAGGAATATTGAAAACTAGTTTATTGAAGAATTTTCATTTTATGGGTAAATTTGATTTTCATTTTTAATAATATAAAGTATATTACTTTTTTTAATTCCATTTATTTTTTAAAACTTTATCAGATTTTGTTACTACATAGGCCTATCATGAGAGCAAATTCTTCTAATCCAATTTTCTTTTTATTTACAACGGTTTAATAAGATTTTTTAAACTTATTTAAGAGGCCTAACGTCATATCCTGATTAACTTGTAATTGTACTAGGTTTGATCTCTACCTCCATCTTTAAAAAAATCTCCATCCCTTGTACCAAGTATAAAAAAAAATCATTTTTTAAGTTCGAAAGATTTAAAATAACATACGAACTATCTTATTTGGTTTAACTGTTTCATACATCTAATAGTTATTTTACACAAAACTAAAATTTAGATATTTGGTAAATTTTTAATTTCACATCAGATAATAGTCCTAAATAAGTACTTATTACACTAACTCCATTTTTCTTCAAATTTATAATTTATTTATGTCAGGAGTTCAGAACTATATTAACTTTATTAGAATAATTATAAATAAAATTAATTTTTAAACTATCATTTAATATTATCAATTTTTCTTATTTAAAAATAATAAAAATTAATAATTATAATTTAATAATTATATTTATATAAAATCTATATAATATTTAACATATTTTATTTATATAATATTACATATTTAAAATAAAAAAATTAAATGATATAATCAACTAAAAAATTAATTAAATTATGTATTATAAAATTATAATTATACATTTAATAACAACTACTATTTAATTTTTTGTCAACCACTAATATAATTCTGTAATTAACTATTATCAATTATTAGCCGATACGAACAATTAAGCCAAATAGAATTATATATTATATACATAATTTTAAAAAACACCCATTATTGTCGGTAAAATATTGGTTTTTTTTAATAAGGGTAAAATATTTGTACAATTTTATAAAGCTTAGAATATTTAGACATATTCTTGATCATCATCATCTTTGCCACTTTGGCAAAGGATTATTTGCAACTTAGGCAAAGGATTATTTGCAATTTATAAATTTGTGTTCTTAATTTTAGTTCTTTAATAATAATCAAAGTGACACCTTTGTTTTTTAGGAATCAAAGGGACATTTTAGTTCTTTAACCAAAGAGACATTTGAAAAGTGAGTGGAGGGAGGGAGTAGGGTTGCAAATGAGCTGGGCTGCAAATGAGCTGGGCTGCAAACGAGCTGAGCTGCTCGTGATATACTCAGTGTTTGCTCGATAAAAGCTCGAATCGATAATAAACGAGTTGAGCACATGCTGGGAAACGAGCCGAGCTCGAGCTCGCTCGTAGCGCGAGCAGGCCAGTGCTCAGTTCACTCGAAAAAATATATGTAACAAAATGAGCTACTCAGTGTTCACTCGATAAAAGTTCAGCTCGAGCTTGGATCGATAATAAATGTGCCGAACACAAGTTGGAAATCCAAGTTCGTTTAATTAACGAGTTGAGCTCGAGCTCGATAATTAATAAACAAGCCGAGCGCGAACATGTTAGTGCTCAGTTTGGCTTGGCTCAGTTCGTTTGCAGCGCTAGGAGGGAGTATAAATTTGGGATATCTTAGCTCTAAGGTTCAAATAAATTAATGAATAAGTTAGGGTCCATAACTTTAAGTCTTTACCTTTTTTTAACATCTTTAAATCTTTACCTTCTTTTTTTTGACTTAGTTATAATTGGGGGAAGGAAAAGGGCATATGAAAATTTGAACTTAGGCGCTTTGATACCAGGTGATGGAGCGTTAACCGCAGTTTCATTCTCTGAATCTTTACCTTCTATGCTAAAGAAACATGTTGCATATATTTATTACTATCATATAGTGAGCATACATACTAACAAGTTTATGCTTGTAGTAGCGTTACACTGTTCTTTCCAAACTAAAAATGAAAAAAAGAATTGTGAATTGTGGTTGGATCTTATTCGTACCTACACATTTGACGGTATATGCTAGAGTAACGAGTCAGTGACCTACTCTTTTTTTTTTTATTTATTATTTTGATGAATAAGGTTCTGTAACCGATGCCATCATTTTGACCAGACTGCAATAATACAGAAGAGACGACTCTTGCCTTCTTCCTTCCTTTATCAACACCCTTCCTCTTTTCTTTTGCTTTTCATCCCTTTCTCTCTTTCTTTCTTTCTTTCTTTCTTTCTTCCTTTCTTTTCATGTTCTTCTTCTTCATTAGCCATGGCTGTAGAGCTCATCACCTCTTATAGAAACCAAAATTTCATTTCTAAAATGGAAGACAACGCTGTTCAAGAAGCTGCTTCTGGTTTAGAAAGTGTTAACAAATTGATCAGATTACTTTCCCAGGAAAAGAATAATAATCTCCAGTCTTCTTCAAGATCTTCCATTGATAATAATAATATGGAAATGGATTGCAAAGCTGTAGCCGACGTCGCCGTTTCTAAATTCAAAAAAGTCATTTCTCTTCTTGGTCGTACAAGAACTGGCCACGCTCGTTTTCGACGAGCCCCTGTTTCTTCTCCTTTGCTTTATAATAACATTAACAATCAAATTCCTCAAGAAAATAATGAAATTACTGAAACTAAAGTTTTTTATGCTACACCGATCCAGCAAATTCCTCCTCCTGCTACGCCGCCTCCGCCTCCGCCTCCGCCTCCGTCGGCGGCTTCTCTTGCTCCACTCCATTTTCCTCCAATGGTGATCCAAAATAATAATAAAGAACCGTCTACGACCATAAATTTTTCAGCTGCTAGCTCTTTTATATCTTCTTTGACCGGTGATACTACTATGGATAGTAAACAACAGTCTTCTTCATCGGCGTTTCAAATCACCGGCGGAAAGCCTCCTCTTTCTTTGAAGAGGAAGTGTAGCTCTGAAAATCTGGGTTCCGACAAGTGTGGCGGTGCCTCTTCCGGTCGCTGCCATTGCTCCAAGAAGAGGTATGTACATAAATGCATATTTATAAATACTTGTAATTAATTACTTAAAAGTTAATGATGAGTAATTAACTTGTTTAATTTGGATTATGCAGTAGAAAATTGAGATTAAAGAGGGTAGTTAGAGTTCCTGCAATTAGTTTGAAAATGGCTGATATTCCACCAGATGATTATTCTTGGAGAAAATATGGGCAAAAACCCATTAAAGGATCCCCACATCCAAGGTAAATTTTCATTTTTTACCTTGATAAATTGGGATTAATAACAGTAATTAATTAGTTGTAAACATTTGTTTTGTGTATAAACAGAGGTTATTACAAGTGCAGTAGTGTAAGAGGTTGCCCAGCACGAAAGCATGTGGAGAGAGCATTAGATGATCCGTCAATGCTCATTGTTACATATGAAGGCCAGCATAATCATACTCTTTCTGTTGCAGAGACAACCAATCTCATATTAGAATCTTCCTAATTAAATTAGGACATAATTAGTCTTAAAAATCGAACAAAAAAATTGTTAATTATTGTTTTTTTTTTCAAATTATATTAGTTTGATTTTAATGTTGAAAGTAGGTTGTAGAGCAAATAGTTAGTGGTAGTGATTAAGTAATTAATTAGTTGAAAACTTTGAAACTCTCTCAACTTTATGTTAATCTCAAAAGGAGATTAATTAATCACTTTGTGGTGTTTGGTTCAGTTTTCTTTCCTTTTTTCATTCATTATTTTCATTTTGTAAAATATATACTTTAGCATTTTGATTGCCTCATCATCATGTTTTGTTGGATTAAGTTATAAAAAAGAAATCAATAGCTGTTCTTACCTTTAAATAAAGGTTGATTCTTAATTAAAATTTGAGAATTTGATTTTTGTGCATCATTCTCTTCACTCCTAAATAAAGGTTGATGGTACCAAGTGTTGGCTGTATACGAATAGTTCGTCCCCTAATAAAAAAGTCGATGGTTCAATTTTTACAAATGGATAAAATACTAGTTGATACCATTTTATTTTTTAGTGGTCTATGTGGTGCGAGCAATAGGGGTGGGCAAAATTGGTTCGGTTACTGAACCGATTTTTTGGTTTTCGGTTTAAAACTGATTATTTTTTTATGAACCGAAATTTTAGTTCGATTTTAACCGAATTTTATACAAAAAAAATCGGTTCATATCTTTAGATGAACCGAAAATCGAATCGAAAATTCGGTTCACATATTTTTACGAACTAAAAACCGAATCGAAAATTCGATTAACCGATTATTTGATTCGGTTCAATTTCGGTTCGATTTTGATTTACAGTTCGGTTTTGTCCACCCCTAGCGAGCAAGATTAGAACTAATTTATTGGATTAGATACATATGTCAGTATTTTAATTTTTTAATGGTCTATATGGTGCGAGCAAGATTAGAGCTAGTTCATTGGGTTAGGGACACATGTGAGTATTTTATTTTTTAGTAGTCTTTCTGGTGCGAGCAAGATTAGAGCTAATTTATTGAGTTAGGGACACGTGTCGTTTAATAATAAAAAAAAGAAAAAATATTTGATTGGTATGATTTTTGTTGATAGAGGAAATAATACCTTCTGTGAGAGGAGGGTGGGATTTTAGGATTCGTTACAATAGTTTTTAATGTTTGGTTTGATGTTTAGCTTTACGTTCTTGAATTTGGATGCCTGCCTGCTATTATTTTCGTTTTTCATGATTTTATTATGTTTTGATTGAAAAATAATAGCAATAAAAAAAGTCGTAGTCTTATTAATACAACAAGGTAAAGTTCCTTAAAAATTAATTAATGTAATAAAACAAAGTAAAAGCCGATTAGCGGAGGGTCAAACAGAAATGGTCGACTAACGTGTCTTTTATAGGACGGTTGACTATAAAAATGGGGTTGAAACTTGGCTGCTTTTGGTTGGAAACAAGTGTGGTGCATTTTACTTAAACTACGGCTACGTGCTTGAAAATTCATTTACCCTTTGAATTTAACTAAAAACATGAATTGCACCCAAGTTTTATATAGTTTGCAACTGCCGGTCAAATTGAATAAAACTTTAAAATCACATGGACATTTTTTTTTTTTTAAAGGCTGCTAGTAGAATTTTATTACTGTAACTCAAAGAAATTAAACAATGGACGGACGAAGGTCATCAAACCACTCAACAAGGTTAGAACTGAACAAAGCTCCCCTAGCTAAGCCAATGTATGGGCAACAAAATATTAGAGTTAGGCCAAACTCATCATTTTCAGTTTTGTAGGGGTTTGGCCCAGAATTTAACCTGTTTGGCATTAATGGCTTTGATGCTATATTAGAATTAGGCCTAATTCTACCTGAAAATTCAGGATTGCCCAATCTTATATTTGACTGAAGCCTCTCATTTCTTACGGAGGTGGGATTTACATTTCCAACACAAAATTACTTGACTTATAGCCAAACTTATATTTAGCCATACTAAGCTCATTCAATAGAGATTTACAACAAGATATAAAAAGATCAAATGAAGAAGAATAATCATAATTAAAATCATTAACAGCTTGTACCACAACATGCACATCAGTTTCAATTAAAACTCTCTCCCAATGTTGCCCAGTATCCAGCTAAAAACTTCCTTGATTGCCACTGCCTCAGCACATTTTGCATTCAATCTTCCAGGTAAATGTCGTGTCCTTGCCGCAATAAAGAGAGAGAGGCAGAATCTCTCCCCACCCCAGTTGCACCCATAAAATTTAAATCATTCCCAATCACAACATCAACATTGACCTTCAACCAGGCCTCTTCTGGCAGCTGCCAAACTCTTTCCGTCGACAATGGCGACGAATTGTCCAGGTTCCGAGACTGAGCAAGCTTCCACTCTTCCCATGACTACCACACAAAAAATGTACCACACAAAAAATGATGGATTGCCATTGAAATCCGCCATTTGTTACTCCACACCACTCCATTTCTGTTCTGCCATATTGGCCATATTATCATTAAAATTAAACATTTGTTGCTCCCAGGCTGTGCAAATTCGGTTCGGTTAGAAGATGAACCGAACATATCGGGTCAACATTATGCCAATCCGAAAATCGAACCGAATAACTTTTGAACATAATTATTCGGTTCGGTTCGGGTCGGATATAAACAGACAGTATATATGAGTAGACAAAAAATCCAATTATCATTAACAAAACAGATGGAAAATGAAAAACAAAACTCGCATCAAAATCCTACCAATTCATTCGAATTTTATGATAAAAATTATAAATATTCAAAGATATTTTGTTTTTTTACAAAAAAGTGAGATTTTTTATCGTAAAAAAAATAAAAATCATCATGTGCACTTAGATTATATATGGACTGTGATGGAGGCTCAATCTGTCGAAAATGGATCTGGACAGCTTGCAACAGTCTGCTCTGTTGCGATGAAGACTCATTACTGGTCTTCTTTGCATCGTTGTCAGTCGTCAGAAGGAGGAGTTGGTGTTGGGTGGTGGCGTGAGGTAGGGTGGTGAACGGATGGGAGACGAAGATCAATGGTGATGGGCTTTTTTGAACCAGGAGATGAGGTAATGGATTATTGAATTTTGAAACAAGGAAGAGATGAGGGACAGAGATGATAGGAGAGAAGCAGGTTTGATTTTATTAGGTTTAGGTTTCTTTTTTGTTAATGAAATATAAGTGTATGGGGTTAGGCTTATAAAGTTTATTGGTTGAGCTTTTTAGTATTAGAAGAAATTGTAAATTTGCAATTCAAACAGGTTGAGTGTTTGGTTCTTGGTTTGATTCAGTTTTTGAACGCCCCAAACTAAAAAGCGAACCACCCTCTTTGGTTCATAAATTTTATAAACTGTGAACTGATCTGAACTATTCAGTTAACACAACATTTATATACTACAATAAAATAATTAATAATTTGTCAAAATCATGTATTTAATTTTCTTCAAATTTAAAATTATATAATAATATGATTGATGTTTAAAATTAAACATACATAATTATAAAACCACTAGTGTATTTAATTTAGAGTATAAACAAAACACATTTAAAATAACAAAGTTTAAACGTATAGTCATATTTTTAATAATTGAAATTACATCAATGCTTTTGAGCAGAGCGAATATGAGACACACATTAAAATTCGTCTCATTTTAACATTGCTACGAAATTATGTAGAAAAACCTGTGCTCACCTCATTATCCAACGGGGCCAATAAAATACATCCTTCCTGATGGAGTTTTGACAAATCTGGATTGATCGCCTAGAATGCTCAACCTTAACAAACAATTCTAAGAAGACTCAACAAATAATGATTCCAATGAATAGAAAATGGGAATAGAAGAAGGCAAAAGTCAAAATGGTTAGGTGGAGGAATTGATTAAGCAAAATGACCATAAAAGGGCCCTACAATACAACTATCCAAATAATTAAATCTGAAAGAAGCAATAGAATTTTGCTTTGCCTTTGCTCAACGTTTAAAATTTGGTCCCTTTATAAAGTCATCTATCATTATTATTTTATCATATCATATACAAACTCATTGTTTTGCAATCCATTATTATTCTATTCATTTTTTTTAATATAAAAAAGGGTGAGAGACTTGACCATGAAGCTTTTCGGATTCAATAATAATAATAATAATAATAAATTCACATATTTAAACTAAATATATCAATATAAATTGAAATCCATTCTTGAAAATAAAGCCAGCCAATATATAGCAACTTGATTGAATTGAAACACATGAACCATTTATAAAGAAAGTACAAAAATGATGACTTTGTTTTGGCACGCCCTGTCTCTGGCTTTCTGTTCTCCATCGCGTAGGCCACATGCCATCATACTTGGATCATAACATTATTCATATTCACGAGGTGCTTTGTTGTGTTTTGAGGCGTGACAAAATTGCTCACTATGCACATGAATCCATCGAATCAATATTCAAGTGAATCTCGAATTAAACTTGTGGCTAGATAAGTTGATGATATATGAATTATGATTCACTTTGGACAAGAGATTAAATGTGTTAGATTGCGAGTTTACATAGCTTAATCCATTTGATAAAATTGTAGAACTTGAAATCATTCTTCATTGAAGTGAGAATCAAGAAAAAAACTGAAAAACAGAGAAGAACATAGAGCTACAATGTCAAAATGTTAGATAAGAAAAAAGAAATCAATCCTCATTTCTCATTTCTCTCAATAACTACTCTCTTTTTATACTGAGATTACAGAGAAGAGAGCTGAATTCAGCTTCTGCTACAACTTGAAGAAGATAAGTGGGAAATAACAAACACATCCAGCTGGCCTTTGATGAATATCGACCGCCCTTGGATCAAAACGGTTACTAAAACCAAAACGCATGTCTGTCTTCCGTTTCACTTAAAACCCCTACTACCAAAACGTAAGCGTTTCACTTAAAACCCCTACTAAGAAGGTGTACACCATCCATTACAATTCTTGTTGTAATTACTTCTTTGAATGCCTTCTCACTCCTAATACCATTTAGGATTAAAAATAAAATTTTAGGTGTGATCTAATTTTCTCCTAAGA
>CATIWJ010153736.1:0-19511 GCA_949640765.1 Croton laevigatus | reverse complement strand
ATTGATGAAGATAAGACGCTGCAATGACGGCCAAGATTGCCGGCATATTTATTCCTCTTACAATTGATGCCCTTGAGAAACTACTTTCTGAAATGTGCATATTTATACATCTTACAGAAAGGAACAGACAGGATTATGCATTTCAAAAGAGAGTCAACATAACTCAGTAGGTCACTATATACAACAATAAAAAAAAAATTAACCAACAATAGATACAAACTAATTATACGTACATTCAAAAAGGGTGAGTTGAAGGAACTCTCTAATTCCTAGGTCCGACCTTTCAAAATTGGGACGCAGCAACATATTGATACCAATCCCTCGCTGCTCATTGCATCAATGGAACTCAGAGATTGAGTTAGTTACCTTTTCTTTTGCTTCTTTTGAGGCTCAGATTTACTCCCTGATGACAAGTTAAGCTAACAAATGAATAGCTGCTATAAAATATTCAAAATAACCAAATGCAATGCTAAAAACGAAAAAATATCAATATTAGTGTAATCAAGTGCAACGCTAAAACCCAAAAAGGACGGGGAAGGGACAGAGCAAAGCCTTTCCATTGATTTCAATCATAAACGAAGTTTCAGTTTGTGCAAATCTTTCACATTGATGTTAATAATTGCAAAAACCAGAAGCTATCACTTCCAAATTACTAACGTCTGTATTTTTGACATGAAGTTTCACGTATATGGTATGATATGACATATTTTAAGTAGAAGACATTTCTTCTTTGGACAATGATACCAAGCTCACCATGAACCTAATTCAGTGAAAAGAAAAATAATAATAACATAATTTAAAAAACTGAAAATTAAAGTAAACTTTTTGGGAATTTATAATGCAGTATTAGATCATATTCAATAGCTCTAATATGATTTAATTCTGGACATTAAATCTAAAACAAGTGTTATAATTAAAGGTCAAATTATTATGCACGTAATCATATCTATAATTTAAAAAAAAAATAGTTTAAAAAACCACTGAATAACTATAATATAAATTATGTTACAGTTTAGTTTAATTTTCAAATAAATTGTAAGTATTATCTTTTAATTCTAGTGAAACAGGTTCATTGTGAACTTTTAAGAATTATCCTTCTTTTCATAAATTTTTAAGATGTCAACTCTCCCCAAAAAAGAAAAAGGTAAAACCCTCTGTTACTTCCACCAAAGTTGGAACTTCCTCTTTTTTACATTTTTTTTCCTTGAATGCCCCTTACTGTCTTATCATAATAAATTCACCTTTCAAATGCATAAATAATAATGAAATAATGAATCATTGAATTATGTTTCTGCTTATAACTTTGGCACCATTGCTACAGAACAATAAATATGCAGCCTTCATTTCATTTAATGCAAAATGTGCCAATAAAAGTCAGTTCAAAAAGGCATACCTCTATCTAGTCTTATTTCTTCTTGAATTCCAATGATGCTACGATTCTGAAAAGAAAGAAATTCCTCAAAAAAAAATCCCACTGGCAAAAACAAAAGGATATTCTATTTGGAGTTCAATGTGAGTTCCTTATCATTAGCCGTTTAAAAGGGCTAAACACTAAGATGATGAGTGCCACATATACAACAAGTGACATTATGATCAAAGGTAAAATGGAAAGGATACCAAGTCACGAGATAAGTTGCAGATCACCAACATTCAAGCACATTATTTGGGCAGGAAAAACAATAAATAAACCAATTAAGATATTACTTGAGTAAATATTACCTACGCAATTTATTCTCCACACATTATAGTGTTATGGTATGGGAGGGAATACAAAAATATAAAAATCGTCTCATAAAAGGTCCCAAGTCCCAACATCATTTGCAAGATCATTTGATCAAATTCAGTAAAAATGGTTCATATGACAACAAAGCTTGTTCCATTTGTATAACTTTTGGCTGAATCCTAGTTAGAATCTTAATAATGCCAATTGACTACCTATTGCAATCTCGTTTGAGGCGGAAATTGGAAGGTGAATCATATGCAACAAAACCATATGCTAATGCTGCATTTCCAAACAACACTATGATCACATTGATCATTTCCACATCAACATTTATTAAAACAGCGAGTAAAGTGTCCTCACATTTCTAATTTCTCAGATATGGAACATGAAGAACAGAAATAAGCTACAGATTACTAACCTCATCATAAATTGGTATTTGGTTGCGCCAGAATTGTAGGGTAGGTAAAAGCAGTCTGCCTGCAACATACATAATTTGTGAACAATGTGCACAAATAATTAGGGAAAAACGTAAAATGTCATTATTTGCAAGAGTTTACATACATCCAATTTACAGATATGTAATATTGATTTCCAGAATAACAAGGGAAACCTACAGATATTTAATATTGATTTCCACAATTACAAGGGAAACCATGCTTTAACATAGCCATTGAAAAATTTCAAGAATTCAACAACTATAATTTAGCAAAATAGTGGAGAAAGCAGTTAGTTATTGGATTCTTTCAAAAACATTCCACACATACATAAATCTCAAGATTCAAAAAAAATGAACTAAGTAAAGTCCACACACGTTAATGTTAAAGTGATGCTCAGTGGGAAGAATGAAATACAAAACATGTAAGAGCCACAATTCATTGTATTTTCTACTTATCATCTTGCAAATAGCCGCAGCATCTTGCAACACAGTTCAATTCCTTCTATTTCAAATTAAGTAATATTGGAACCTGAAATCTAATAATGAATCAAGATTTTAATTTTTATTGCATCATTATGAATTGTTCAGAACAGTAATGCTTTTTCAAACTAGATACACTTTGGTCTTTAATTAAGATATAAATGAGGTCCTTAATTATTAGACTAAAGGATAGATATTTTATTCCCTACTGCCTGAAAAATCTTTTACTTTCAACAGAGGTAGCAAAGAGACTAAACTTACTAAATTTGACAGCAGGATTTAAAGTACAGTAAAAGCAAACCTCAAACAAATTTTTTGTTTAGGTTTTTATTTTTCTAACATCAATTCTACTCCAACCACACATAATTTCTCTTTTTTTAGATAACACAAAAAAAAAATGGTATGAGGAATCAGCAAGAGAGCAGGAAAACCTCTTTTTCCTTGATAGAGGTATAGTTAAACATGATAATTTTGAATGTGATGTAGATCACTTCATTATGCAATAGCAAACTCACCTGCTTTTGATCTTTTAGGACTTAAGGATTCTGGAGAGAGAATACAAGTTCCCTCTTTGCTCTTCCCAATATGAGGACTTGCCTGAGTAATCAAATAAAGTGTTACATACATGAAGGTAGAAAACAAGAACATATATTTAGAAATAGTAGCATTATGATTACATGCAGCACAAAAACGCTACTTGAGAAAAGAAATGATGAGAAGAACTATCAACATAATAAGCAACTTGGGCAGTAAAAACAACATGAATATCAATAAGCTCAAGGACAAAAGTAAGATTGAGTTCAAATCTGCAAAAATGGTCAACTGAAAAACAGAAGCAAAAATGGATCACTGAATTCAATGCATTAGACTAGAAACCACTAACTAACATAGCCAATATAAGGCATTTGCTTTTGAGAGCATTTGGAGCAAAAAAGTTGCAACAGAAATGCACCTGTTGCTGAGATGAATGTGCATCTACACAGAAGAAGTTATACTTTCAGCTAATCACATTAAAATAAGAACTGTTACTTTATATGTTTGTACATCTATGAAAAGCTAGGAATTTCACACAATCTTTTCCTTAATGAACAACAAAATAAAAAAACTAGAACCAGAGGATCCTAGAAATAATGAAATATGAATTCTTGTCTCTTCATGATCCTGACTCCATCGAAGAAGTAATAAACACACCAAATATAACTCTAAAGTTAGTGAAACGCTGTCCAGTTCTGCTTCTCAGTCACTCACTTAATTCTTATATAATGTTCTATTTCATAAGCAATAGGATACTTTCTGGCAAGGCAAACTTTTGATATGACGATGAACATAATGTACTAATTAAGGCTACAATGTTTTCAAGCATCTGCAGAAAAAGAACATGAACAAAGGTGTGTTCTTCCTGACGCCCTAACCATGTATATCCTAATGGATGATGGAAACTTATAAGCATAAAATAAACTCTCACTAATATAAGCATAAAATCAACTCTCACTGAGGCACTTTAATTAAGGAACACACCAGCTGCAATTTGAAAATTGAGCAAGTGACAACAAATAAAAGTTCAAAAAATAAAAATGCAGTGGAAGATTTGGAGGAGCTTACATGACTATCAAAAGAAAACTTTCTACTAGATTTTTTCATGGATGATCCTCCTTCCTCCGGAGGCATATCTTTGTGCTTCTCTTTCAATCTACTTCTTGTCCTATAACTGTGTCCATCATTTTGATCTTCCTCCTTTTTACTCTTTGGCTTTTTGGGGGCAATCAAGGTCCCTACTATAGCTTCAGTTCTTGCTGTGTGGTCAAATTCAGATACACTAAAATTATCCATGTAATCACCATTTGATACTGAACAGTCCTTTGATTCAACATTCTCAAGAGTGATGCTTTCTAAACTAGCTGAGACCTTGGTCGTTAGCTTCCTATCAGACCTCTTATTGCATTTCTTAGTGCTTTGTAATTCATCCTTTTTTTTATCAGAGCTCACAACATCATAGCTTGGGCCTCCTCCTTCAGCTATGTTATCCCTCGTCAAACTAGTATCTTTAATAAGACAATCTGATGATGGTGAAAGGTTCTTTGAAGCACCATACTCCACATTTTGAACAATGTCTTCCTTTTGACCTGCCAAGAAGGCAATACAAGGTTTACAAATAGCTTTAGCATAAATCCAGCATTGAGTATAGTAAAAGGGCTATTTACTTATAATTAGTTTTTCTTGAAATGAACTTCTAAACTCAGTTGTATCATTATTCAAGTTCTAACCTTTAGAGGTATCACTATCAGGGGTATTTTGGAAATCCACAGCAGAATTTACAACTTCTTCAAAGCAATTCTCAGCATAATCTTCCCATTGTGGAGGAAACCCTAATTCAAAAAGGCTTGATGCCTGTTTAGAAAGAAACGGCTGTAAACTTCAATTTGGATAATAAAAAATACAATGGTTCTCTAAAATTGCTGTAAACAGCACGCAAAATCTACGAACCTCGGA
Source organism: Croton laevigatus (assembly GCA_949640765.1). Lineage (NCBI taxonomy): Eukaryota > Viridiplantae > Streptophyta > Magnoliopsida > Malpighiales > Euphorbiaceae > Croton > Croton laevigatus. The sequence goes on along the minus strand of CATIWJ010153736.1, from coordinate 14,382 downwards.
GGGAAACCCGTTTTCAACAGTGTGTGTTCTGTTAATGAATCCACGAAGAATGACAAATATCCCATCAGATGTTTCGAGAGTGAAGGCATCATAACTTTGCGTAATGGGTGCAGAACGAAACAGACGACGACCGGCTTTTCCCCTGAAGAAGAATAATCGAGGAAGAAGCAAATAGCATAAACCCTAATCCAAAAAATTGAAAAACTAATTCAAAAAGGGTAAGAAAGGCCTTACTTTCCATAAACCGACCCAGCAACGGCAAGTCTCTTCCCTTGGAAATCATTGTCGGCTTTTATCAACCACCAATCGATCAATGTCACCTTTTTCATCAGAAAATTGAAACAGTAAGCGAATTGCAACATAAAGAGAGAAATTTGAATTGAGAAAGTAAAGAACAGTTTCTTTTACCGTTTTTAGAAAATAAGAAAACGAGCTGCCTTCTTCGTCCATGGAAAATGAAATGTAAGCAGTATGCTCTTTCAGAAGAGTAGAACGGTGAATATTGCAACTTCAAAACAAAGTGGAATGGTGGGAAAGAGCAAGGGTTTTTGTCTTTTGTTATAATTACTATTTAGTTATTTTCTTTAAAATAAATAACTAATTAGTCCCCATTTTAAAATATATCTTCAATATTATACAAATTCATCCATGTATTGTATTCTCATAGGGATAAGAATTAATTAATCCCTGAATTTTTACACATTATATAATTTAATTCATATGTTTTTAATATTATATTTTTTTATTCCTTTTTTTTTATATTTAATTTTAATTTAGTACTTTTGTTTCACTTTTAAAATATTTAACAGTTTAGTTTTCGGAATGACCGAATAATTAAATAAGAAAACAAGATAAATATAATATTGAAAATGTATAGACTTTCGAAAAAGAAGTTTGTTTCCTGATTTCAGCTTCTCCACTTTTTTGCCTCATGTTTTCTGGCCTTCAAAGGAATTAGTACTTGCAAGTTGCAACACAGATCCTTACAATTCCAAAATGATATATATTATGATAAATACCTTCAAAATTGACAATGTACATTGGTAGATTATTATTTGTAGCTTCTTACAAGAGGGTATTATTAAAAAAATTATACATAATACAACACTCAACGCATATATTCCAAGCAGTGAGCTCTGGCTTTTCGCTGGCTATCTCTTTAAATGGAAAACTGAGATGCGTAACTGCTCAATACAACAATCTCTTTCATTTCGGCCGGAAATGATTTAAATCTAGGTCTCATTCTCCTAAACTGCTGTGGTAATATGCCCCTATGAATTCCGGTCATGATTTTCCGATAACCATTCAACAATATAGCACAACTTTGGCTATATTGCAACGGAAAATGAGACTAGATTGTTCCTATAACTGTTCATGTCATCTCAATATAGGGAAAAAAATTGTGGTATAACTTAAATCTTCTAAAGTAGTTTCCCTATTAGCAGTCATTCCCTTATTCTAAAGACAAACTGCCAGTTCGAATATTGCGTTGCTGATGAGTGATGCCTTTTCCTATCCGCGATAGGGACAAGTTTAACTCTTCTGGTTTCGCACTGAAAGGATAAGCAAGCTTTGGTTGAAACCATCTCTTCAAGGAAATTCCATTGATTCTGATTTTCCCATAAGATTCATTTCCATGGTAATGCAGTCCTAGCCTTCTCAGTAGAGCCGCAACATCCTGGCTCACCCTGCCAATGATAATCATAACTGGTTACATGTCCTTTAACTTGTTCGTCAGCAGGTATCACACTGACAGCATATATTGGTCAGCAGGCCTTTACTACTACGACTACGTACACATCTTCGTACAGCAAAATTTAACCGAAAGACTAAACTCAAAAATACTGGAACCAAAAGTAACCCAAGATTGTAGATACCATAATGTATTTGTTAGATCTTACTAATATAGACCTTCTAGACTTAGGACTGTAACTAACTAAACCAAGTTGTACTCAATTGAGGAATTGAACATTTACATGTATAAAACCAGAAATTCATTGTGTCATGATAAATAGGTCACGTCACATCAAAATATAGCAATTACATAAACATAACTAAACATATCCAACTCGTATATTGATTGTATCAACACAGTCAAATTAATTCTTCTCACCTGACTGTAAGGTTGATCATTTTCTCCCCTTTAGGCAACTTGACTTTTGCCATCTCTGTGGGCAGTAATATTGTTATATTGGGCAATTTCGCACCTGTCAAGTATGCACAGAAGCCAGAATAAAAAAAAGTCAGTAATTATTGCTCAATTTATTGAATAAAATAGAAGCTATGTCACCCCATCTTCCTTTCTTTTAACAGTGCACAAAGTACATATAGTCCAGCTAAACATTAAAATATTTTCATCGCTGTAAATTTCTATTTACCCCTATTTGGAAATCACCATACTGCTCAATTAAACACCAGCCAAATGTAGAAAGGGATTAACAATAATGAATTGGTATTTGAGGTTAATAGTGTTTTTTGCTAGATTCCTTGATAATTTTTCTCCTGCATTCTTAGTTTCTTGCCACTTTTTCTTTTCATTCGGTATCATATCTACAGCTAGACAACAGTAACATACAAAGCCAGCTGAAACCTAAACTACTATCTCTAAAGGAGAGCATTTAAGCTGTTCAAAAGTTTGGTAAAGATGATGGACAAGCAAATTTTTTTATGATTTAAGGAAAATCATTTAATATTTAATACTCAATTGAAACTCAGAAAATGGCATGCTAGAATTCAATGAATTCCAAAATATATAAATCAAATTACCAGCGGCAAGCCGATGCTTGAGACCCTTCAAAATTGTCAAAAGGTACACCTGAAAATATTTCCGAGGAAGTCATCAAAACAAAGGAAGAAACACATCACAAAAAGTCAAAGATAATCAGTTTCAACTTTTATATTTTCCTTAAGTCAGTCAGAGAGTAGGATGTATAATGTCAAATGGAGTAATAATTAGCCTGATTAAACTGCCTAACTAAAGAGTTCCAACCCAAACAACCATAAACATTATAATTTTTCCACGTTGGATGGTTAGTATTGGCTTTATATTTGATACAATAATATGTTTTGGTTTATGGTTTCAATACGAAAAATCTCAAACACTGACAGGACCAGACCAGTAACCTTCTTGCTTAGGATTCATATAGCCCTTTAATTAAAACACCCCAGCAAAACCATGCACACCTCCTACTCCCTGCATATTATACGTTTCTCCTTTACCGAAGCCTAAGAGATAATTAATGAAGAAAAGGGACAATAGAAAACAATAAAACTTAAAATACCATGTGTATAAGAACGTGAAATAAGAAAACAATAAAACTGAACATACCAAGTGTATAAGGACGTGATAAAACACTAATAAGAGTTCTCAGAGCAGGTACACTTCATGCAAGGCTCAATTGTTGATACATAACAATATTGTAATATTTTAACAGTTTACTGAAGAAAAATAATGGAGAGATTTATCTTACACTAAAGCAACATTATAGAAGCATAAAAAATTAAAAATGTATTTTGAGCAAGTGTAGAGCCTCACAGAGTCAAAGAGGTTCCTTGAACAACATAAAATTTCACAAGCATGACTGTTATCATGCAGTGAAAATACATGTCAAAACTCACCTCAGCAACATGACCTTCCAATGGTTTAGTATCAACAACAATGGGACTTTCTTTGAAGGATACACATGGAATGATTCCAAGAGAAGCAGCTTCCTGCAATCGATGACAGTCATATCTAGCGTCCTGAGCATAGATCCGTATGAAAGAATAAAGACAAAATTGTAGAATTGTCTCAGCTTTACAAACCTCAAACAACGAAAATGCACACGGATCATATTCTCCAAACCCGTCCACCAATGAACAGAGGTTAGAGACTTTTGATGAGTCTGTAGTAACTCCCAGATTTTCAACTATTCTGTGTTTCAATGAAACATCACTAGGGAGCTGCAGGCATGCCAAAACTTGGGAAACAACTTCCATTGTTGGTTTCTCGTCAGCTGCAATTGTTTCACGGTACAACTTTAAGGCCAATGATGTCCTAAACGATAAATGGAAGATATTAGAACAAAGAGAATTACTTTTACAATAGTAAGGTTACTGTGCATGATCCATAACCATCTTTGTAAAACTTTCCAGGGCAACACTAGTTGAAGAACAATCAACACACTCCTCCCATAAAATATATGCAAAGGTGAAAATAACAAAAACAAATAAATTAAGTCTAACAAAATATTTCCACTAGTTGAATGGGAACAAGAATTACCACTCATTTTTAATCCGTGGCCGGCCTGAGTTAAATGACAAGACAGGCTCACCAAGAGCACATGCCCTCTTGTATCTCCGGAGGCACATGCCTTCAAAGATGAAAATTCAAAGGCTTAATTATATTGATAGGAAATAATTTACCTTGCTCACATTATAACTTCATAGTTGAGTAATATTTGAAGCTATTAAGCAAGAAATATAGAAAATAAATTCACTTTCAAAAATCAAGAAAAATAGATTGAGAAATGCGTGCAAGAACACATATTCTGCCACTTTTTTGTATTCTATTTGAAACTTACCTATTATGCATTTGTACATGATGAGGGTGGGGCAAATGCCATCTTCTTTGGCTTGTGAAAAAAGCTTGAGGCCAACCTCTAGATCATCTTTTCTGCAAAAAGTAAAATATGTACATTAAAAAATTAGGAAGCTGTGGCTATCAAGGAAAAAGCTAATTTAAAACAACATTTTTGTAAATTATAGTCTTTGAAACCATATAATACGATTACCTTTCACTGGCCACCAAAAGTAGGCAGTATGTAATGGTGTTTGGGCACAAGCTAGAACGCTTCATCTCTGACATAACTTCAATAGCCTTTAGCAGTTGATCCCCATCACCTGTAACAAATCTGATTTCATTTCCTGTCTTTTGCTACTATATAATGACAGCTCAAATTTCACCACCAATAGTCTATATTAGTTCACAAATGAGAGTTTCCATATACCATAGATAAGAGCAGAGAAATTTTTATGTTCTAAACAAATAGGTGTAAATAAGAAAGAGTAAGTATTAACAATATACAAAGTATTTTCCTAGGAATCAACTGAATTCCACATCAGCCAAAGAATAAACAAAGATTAGGCTACAATATACTTTATTTGGCATACAATTAATCATAACTGATGCAATATAATTCTAAGCAGGAGACAATTATTGATAATGGATTTCAAAATGTTGATTCTAAGTATATGGCCTTAAAGTTAGCATTCTTGTTTAGGAGCTATGCATATTTAGCCATCTTGCAGTCCCTATATAGGAAGAGCAATATCTATTGAGTGTCTAATTATTTCAAAGTTATTTTATTTATGTAATTTAATTTTGCATTTTCACTTCAATTTTCAGCATCAATAAAGTTAAAAATTTTGCTCTTTATTTATCTCTTTCTCTTGGTGGTTCATAAGAATCATTAATCAAGTTGTATATTCGGGCTGTCATACAATACAATGGTGCTGATTAGGCCATCTTTCCTGTACCATTGATATTCCCTACCAGGACAATCCCTCACAATACGTAGATTCTGTCAATAAATATTTGTTGGATTTACAGAACAGTGATATTAAACAGCACGTAAATAACATGCTAAACAGACAAATTTTGACAACTCCCTAATGCACCTTTTACTAAGAGTAATTTAGGAAGATTTCAATGAAGCCTCCTCAACTACACAGATAAAATCAACAACCAAAAAGGTGGCTCTCTGTCAGTTTTCCACACAGTGCAGAAACAAACATATTATCTAACTTTATACAACAATGACCACCTTCAAATTTATAAATTAAAAAACAAAAATAGACACTTCATGCCCCACCCTTCTAAAATTGACTTTACTATAGAACATTATGATGAGAAAATAGGAAAATCCAAAATATTATACATAAAATGGATCTCTAGAAAAAATAAAAGAAAAGACTTTTCATATTATCTTGAAAAGGAGAGATAGATAAACACTTACACAAGGCAGTGATCAAGGCATTCATGGTCGAGACAGTTGGGTTCACTTTCATGGATTTGATATCCTCATACAGCTCCAATGCCTTCTGCCAGTTCTTGGCCTGACATAAATAAGGAAGAAATTTCGTAACTGCTTAGCAGGCTATGGCCTTTATAATAATTACCTATTTGAATTTTAAGCAAGCAAACAAAGAATCAAGACACCTCAAAATTAATTATAGGCCTTTTCTAATTTAGCACTTCTCATGGACGATAAGTCACTTTATATAACAAATAAATTTAAGAAAAAGTACAAAAGGAAGAAAGAAAACAAGACTCTGGATACCAACAAGGGCCAAAAGTCAAAACCCCTAATTTCATGATGAAAACAGTACTCAAAAAAAAAAAAAAAAACGTGGATAATTGAATATAAATTAACATGAGCATAGAAAGCGTCAATCGTTATGTAAGTCATATAACTTTTAAACTTTAGTAAGACAGTCTTCACTGTTTCAGGACTCAACGCAGAATATAAAATTGAACCATTTACATGGAGTTAATGGTTCATTTTACCACAATACTGAGTATCAAAGACATACATTGCTGCAAGCTCCCATTAATGAACTATATGGTACAATTCCAAGTTGCATTCCTTGAATCTTTGCTTCCTCTAAGATTTCAAATGCAGCATCCACCATTCCAGCATGCCCCGCTACATCTATTAAGGAACTTAGAAACATCTGCACGAAAAAATGTGTAATAAATTTTAAATTTTTAATGATGTGAAACCCTCTGTGACTCTATTTAACACAAGGTAGGTGAGTATTCATCAATTCAGTAGTTATTGTAGTGAAATTTTTGCTTTCCCAAAATTTTATAATATTCATTTTCTATATGTTCTTAAGTTCATATACTTACAATGTTAACAAATTAATCCTCTTGTCTTTTCTAAGGAAATAAATTGATAGTACGAAGGCCATATGCACATTAAAATTGAAACAATTTCACTTTTTTCTAAACAAGAATGAGTATGGTATTTATAAGATTTAACCACTCTACGCAATAATAAACCATAGTCCAAGTAATATTTTACTAACTTTATATTGATTCCACCATAATTAATAGTTGGTACCTCATCAGGGGCCACGCCTTTTCTTTTCATGTCATCATACACACTGAGTGCAAACTCCCAATCCCCAGTCTGGCTACAACAATTAAGAGCAATAGTATAAACCTCTGGAGTCCCCTTGATGTTAAATTCATGCAACATGTTGTATACTTCTTTTGCTCGATCGACCTGAAGCAACACTTTCTTCCATCATAAACCAATAAAGTCACCCACATTAACCAAAAGGCACATTATAGATAATATACACACCTGACCAGCCTTTGCACATGCATTTATGAGCGCACCAACAGTGATGTGATCGGGGTCAACAGGTTGCGTCTCCGCCCTCATTTCTGCTAACACATCAAAGGCACGATCAACAGCTCCTGATTGGCCACAAGCATTTATAAGTGCATTGAAGACAACTCGGTCTGGCTTCACGTTCTACTGCATACAACAACATATCAATGCTAAGATTAATTTGACATTAGGAGATAGAACTAAACAAGTATATTCCAACAACAGGCTTGCACAAAATGTTAATAAAGAAGAAGAACAGGGGTCTGATTGGATAACGAAACTTCTATATAAAAATGGAAAGAAACATATAGATAATTGTAAAATTGCTATACAATACCTTTGAGCTCATTATCCCATAAGCACCAAACGCCTTAGCCAGTTGTCCTGCTCTGGCACAGCCATCTATTATGGTTCCATATGTATGAACATTTGGTTGAACTCCAGCATTTACCATCTCATGAAACACCTATCATGCAAACCAGGGTGCTAGTAAGTTATTTTCACAATCATTAACTAGGTAACAACAAGAGCACATCTGTGCAAGAGAACAAAGAATCTTGGTCAGAGAATAAAAGAATTCGTAATCTTTATGAATCCAAGAAAAAGAGGTTAGGCAGGAATTCAGAATTTCCTTACCTAATTAGTTAGATGGCACGAATAACACGAGCAATAAAAACAAAAACAGCAAACTATACATTTATAGCAGAGAACAAACTACTAACAAAATGAGAAATATATAATTAAACCAGAAAAGATATGTTCTGAAATATATTGGAACAGAAATCTTCTTTTTTCAGTTAAAAAAAATCATTGGCAATCAAACCTATGAAAACAAACAAAAAACGAAGGTCCATACTTCAAACATTGTATCAACTTTTCCACTTTTAGCACAAGTTGATATTAAAGTAGTGTAAAGTCTGCAATCGGCTTTCAGCCCAGACCCTTGGGCAAGTCGTAGAACTTGAAAAGCTCCTGAAAGAATAGTACAATATCAGCAATTGGAACCATATTCACAGTACAGTAACACAGAATCTGATAAGGTACCAACTATTTCATAAGTCAACTTACCAGCTGAGTCTTGAGAACTTGCACACACAGACATAAGCATGTTGAATGTGCTTAAGGTTGGGTTTGGAATTAACTTGCAGAAGCGAAAAGCTTCCTTAACAGCCTTCTGAATTTTGCAGACCTTGAAAAACTTGGCATGATAAATCTGAAAGCAAAGGATTCACTGCAGTGACAACTCTAGTAATGACATTGATAGACAAGAAAATCACATGTAGTAAGAGCTAGAGAAGTAAACTTACCTTGTTCATATCTAACAAGCCTCTTCTTTCCATGTCTTCAAGCAAATGTACACAGTCGGTTAGCCTAAGAAATCATTCAATGATAAAAGAATTTGAGAACAACAGATTTGATTATTACCACTATCTTGAAAGAGAAATTCTACTGCTCAAAAATGTTTTGTTAGCTAATAGCTAGTACTTCTATTACTGAATCCAACAAGAAGATAGATAATAAGTTGAATATAAAACAAATGACGAAACCACCTTCCAGCTCTTATCAAACGATTGTAAGCATGGATTTGATCCAAAGGATGATCTCTGTCAATCACATGTTTGCCATTCAGTTTGGGTAAGTCTGGTAGTTTTGTGTGTTTATTCTGAATCAGATGTCCTTTTTCCTTCTCTCTTGGAAATCCTCTCCTTTTGCTTACGTTTTCATTTTTCTCAAAAGATTGTCTTTGGTCGTGTGCAACATGTACCTTTTTATCTACAGAATCTGGAAACAAGAAAATTGCTTCAGTTAAAATTGTAGGATGTTCTTCCCTAAAAAAATGTAAGAATTTCCAGTAAAAATATTAGCTAAAGTAAAGCAGACTAGACCAGAACCATACTTTAAAACACTAAATAAAAATGAGGTATATGCTCTTTTGTGGCATAACCTGCAATTTTGGGAGACTGCCGTGCTGTCAAATCTTCCTCTTTTACAATGCCATTCACCTTGAATGATGAAAAGCTACTGTCAATTGAAGGGGCAGGATGAGAAGATACTTTATTCAAACCATTTAGGTTCGATGGAGATTCCACCACTGACTGGCTCTCCCCGTAAAACGTGTAAAGATCCTCTCTAGCAAATTCTTTGATATCAACCTTTTCACCATCTTCATGATTTACTGGACGTGAAGTAGTAATGTTAGTACTCTGTGAAGCTAGCTTAGCTAGCTCAGTATCAACCTCATGGACATCAGTTCTCTTATCAGATTTTTCTAACATCAGCTCAGGCATTCCTCGAGTGTGAAGGACATGTGGTAACACCTTTCCTGATTCAGGAACAGCAGATTCTTTTGAAACTGATACATTAGAAGACTCAGATTCTTTTGAAACTGAGGCATTAGAAGACTCAAATTCTTTTGGAATAATATAATTACAACCATTAGATACTGGTAAATCAGCATTGCCATATTCCGAAGTTTCAATCAAAACAGAACTGGTACTTGTCAAAGTATTCTCGCAAACTTGTACTACCGTCTGTTTCCCCTCAATGGCAGGGCTATTTACTACGGCCTCCTCCGCCAAGTTTTCCTTTTTTGCAGCAACTGATTTACTGCGACTACCCCTAACGTCGACCGACGGACTTCGAATAATGTGATTCACAATATTTCTGCTTAATTGTGGAAACCCGGGTCTAGGCGAACCCATGGCCTGCACCATTAGCAAGAGATTGAAGATTTGAGTGATAAGAACGGAACTGAAATAAAACCAATTGAACTACTAATACACAGCTGAATTAGCTAAAACAAGACAAAGTAACCATAAATTTTCATTTTACCTCTTTAGAACCCTTTTGGTTGGCATTATTGCTGTTTAGTTGCTGATTGAGGTAGGCAACAGAGATAGCGGAGATAGTGGAAACAGCAACTGCAAGAAGAACAGATTCCGAACCAAAAGCAGCGGTGATTAACAAACTTTCAGATTGGCTTCTTCGGATCTTCAATTTCCTGCATTTGGTCGCTCGAAGAGCACCACCAGGTGGCCTGAGATTATGAGAGCAACCAAGGAAGTCTCTTCGAATTGATGATTTATTATTGGAACAGAGTGACGGAATTTGAGAAGAAGAAATTAGGGTTAAGGCTTGGGATTTAGCAGAGAAGCCAAGCTCCATTGACTGAGAAACAGAAACAGAGCCAGAGCCAGAGATTTTTGAAAGGATAGGAGGTTAGGAATGTAGTGAAGAAGAAAGAAAGAAAGGTAGTTTAACAGACAATTGGATATTGTTGCTGACGTGGCGAAAAACAGAATTACGCATTGGAATTTGCAAATCGTTGGGTATGGGTAGATTTAATCTAAGCCATTAGTTTTGTTCTACCACCCGAATATACCAGATTTTATAATTTTTTACTTCAATTTCGTCACCCGGCTCACACCTCTAGCCCTTCCGGGTTTCAATTTGGAAATAGAGCGCGTAACCAGTACTTATTTTTGTAGCGTTTATAATATGTTCCGAGTAGTTTTTAGAATTTTAAATACTATTTTAAATTATTTTTTTTTTAAATTCAGTAAATTTAAAATAGTATTTAGTTATTTGTATATTTTTTTTTTTTTTATCAAAGTTTAGCTATTTTTTTCAAACAATTATTATAAAAATTATTTAAATAGTTGAATACTACTCAAATAGTAAAATTTGTTGAATATTTATTTTTTATTTAAATAGTTGTTATTTATTTATAATAATTATTTTAAAGACGTTAAAAATTAAAAAATACATTAGTTAATTTTAATAAAGTGTTAATTAAATAACTAAAAATAACTCAAAATTTAGCATTTTAACTATTTAAAATACTAAAATCTATTTTAAAAATTATTACTAAACACAAACACAAACTTAAATTTTTACAATTTTTTTAGAATAAAAAAATAATTATTTGCACCATAGTACCCCATTTTTTAAAAAATCGATTCTAATAAGTTCATCTTATTTCAATCACGGACAATAATAATATATAATTTAAATTGAATAAAGAAAATAAAAAGTTAAAAAATGGAGCCGCACAAATGGATTGAGAAATTCTTATTTAGACTCGGTCTGCCATATCATTCGTAGATCAATTCTCTACGGTGATGACAAGTAAGCAGGTAAGAGAAAAATTAGCACAATTAATTATGATAGAGAGTGGCTCTTATTTAACGAGTTCAATTTTAAACGCTTAAAAAGAAAAAAGAAAGAAAAATTCAATTTTATCCTTTTTAAGGTTTCATCTTTCTTCTTCTTTTTGTCTAAAACCCTAGCTTCTGTTTAGTAAAATATCATTTTGTTCTTCTAAAACCTTTGCCATATAAATTACAAGTGAAGAGTTTGGAATTCGATAATTGTGATTCGGTTTCATCATAAATAATCATAAGATGGGAAAGATAAGTTATAAGAGATTAAAAGGGAGCCAAAATTTCCGCCAGAGACTGCTATTAGCTACTCTCTCTGGCACTCCTGTTCTCATTGATGACATTCGAGCTGAAGAAACTCTTCCAGGCCTTCGTCCCCACGAAGTCAATTTCATCCGCCTCCTTGAGAGAGTCTCCGATGACTGTCATGTCGTAATCAATGAAACTGGTACCTGCTGCTGCTAACCTTTTCATTAAAGATTTTTTGTCCTATGATTTTATTGATATGGTTTTAATTATAATGTGAATAGCTTCTTTTGATTTGCCATTTAATGGGTACTGTTTTAGTTTTGGGTTGCTTGCTTTGTGCTCTTGAAAATCTTAAGAATCTCTGACTCTGCTTGATGTGGTGTGGCGTGTCCCGTCCTCGAAAGTTTATTTCTTGTTATATCAGGCATTTGTTTGTTTGTTGATTAGTGCATAAATAGACTGATTGTGGTTTCAATTTAAGTTTTCTTGTTTGATTGAGTCCGTATTCTTTTAGGAGCCGAATCTGTATTTTCCCTTTTGGTTTGGCAATTAAGACCTCTAACAGATTCATTTTTTCATCACTACTTATTTGTTAATATGAACAGCTTCTTGCAGATATTTTTGCACTCAGTTTGGTTTGTTTTGATTTAATGAAAATGTAATGTGGCAGGCACAAAGTTTAAATACAAGCCTGGGGTTGTGATGGGTGGGAAAAATCTCGTGCATGATTGTGGTCTGAGTCGATCAATTGGCTATTTCCTAGAGCCGCTGATTATTCTTGGGCTATTTTCCAAGAAGCCACTTACAATCAGGCTCAAAGGTACGTGGTGTTTGCTTAGTATTTTCAACTGTTGGACATTCAGTTTTGTTACTTGGCTTCTTATTTGCTGTGTTCAGTATTTTAATTAATGTGATATTGTCACAGTCATTGGCATATTCTAGTAATGCTACTTGGAGTCAATTATTGAAGTTCTGATGCTATGATATTTTCAGAAAATAACTTACTCTCAACAAATTGTTAAAGAATTTAAAAATTTAGTTTATAGGCCTGTAAACATGTTTAGAATGTGTAAAAATTTCATATTTCACAAATTTATTCTTAAATATGAGAAAAAGGTGCATAAAAATGATAAATAGAGGTAGTTAACAGTAATTGTTAATGGTGGTTGCAGTTGATGGGGACGCGTTGGTTATTGTTGGTTTATAATGGTGACTAATGATGATTAATTGATTATTGGTTGTGTTTGTAAGCTTTTATTTGCAGCTATATATTTAAGAAACAATAATGAGATGGTCAAGGGAAAAGAAAGGAAGAAGGGAAAAATGAGGGTAGGGGGTTCCTGTCCGATAAAATCTGAAACCAAATGAGGTTTATCGTGCTTGCTTAACGCAGCAATGTTGGGCATGTGTAAATTTAATTTACTTTTCCCAGAAAAATTGATTTCATTTAAAATATAACTGTGTTCTGCAATCTCAATTTCACAAATTTGTAGTTCCTCACTGGGTCTTCTACAAGAAGTTTCACAATCAAAATGATAGAGCCTCATTTTAAATTCCTAGTTTAATCTTGATGGATCCTTTTTATGTGATTGTTAGAGACACTAATGTTGACATCTGCCACGTAATACACGTATTCCTTCCTGTCTATTGTCAGACTCCAAGAGATTTTTATTCTGGAAGTTGATCTACCAGTCCAAATATATATTGCTTTTGTTCATAATGTAAATAATCAAGATATTAATAATTGCATAGGGCTGCTGGATAAATAAATTGTGTTACTTAGTTTGAAACTATTTCTACTGTAATGGGTTTACAATCTACCATGTAGATCTTTGACACCTTTGTGAAAAGTGAATGATTGTCAGTTTTGGGAGTTCTTCCCATGCTTGTTATATGTTCATAGGAAATGTCATTCACTTTTTATGGTTCAAAATATGCAGTAACCCTGATTGTAAAGATATTGAAGGAATGTTTGACATCATGCTATGACATAGAAAGCTTTAATGAAGGTGTAAGAAAACTGATTGTACCCAGAAATTTATGGTCTTCAAAGCTTTACATAACACCTAAATGACAGAGCCATATGAGTTGTTTGTGGTCTCCTCGATGTATATAACTATATGAATATACATTTGTTAATTAATAACTTGCAATTATAACGATACCGTTCTACTTTCAGGAATTACAAATGATTCTAAAGATCCATGCGTTGACACTTTTCGATCTACTACCTTGCCTATGTTGAAGCAATTTGGAGTTCCTTCAGAAGGATTGCAGCTGAAAATAGAGAGTCGTGGAGCTCCACCTCATGGAGGTGGAGAAGTACTTCTTTCTGTTCCTCCTGTTCATAGTCTAACGGTGAGTTTTTGAACTCAATGCTGCTTCTTTCATTTTACTTCTTCCTCTTATATTTCTGATGTACAGGCAGTTGACTGGGTTGATGTGGGATTGGTTAAGAGGATTAGAGGGGTCACGTTCTCATCCATAGTCTCCTCTCAGTTTGATACTAACATGTTACATGCTGCTCGTGGAATCCTTAATCCTTTGCTTCATGATGTTCATGTATTTACTGATCACAGATCCAGGGGCTC